>JAJOZX010008077.1:0-27500 GCA_023014485.1 Bathynomus jamesi | reverse complement strand
CGAAATTATATATACTGTATACACATAGGTGTCGATCGCTTCTCAAACAAATTACACGTCTGTTAAGAAACTTGCTACTTTAGATACACATAAACAAATGACACATTAATAAGTGATCAAAGATAGATATATTAAAGAAATAAAACTTCAAATAAGCATGTTGTCCCCCCCCACACAAAAAAGTGGAGGGGACATATCCCCCCCACCCACCCACGATCGACGCGTGTGTGTGTGTGTGTGTGTGTGTGTTGTGTGTGTGTGTATAAGCAAAACATATTGACTGTGCAGCTTTAGTATAAAAGGTCACCCACAATTAATTAAAATAAAGAGGCAAAATCTTTTTGTAACTCCGTCTTCCTTTTGAAGCCTTCATGTTGCGAACTAAAAGACAAGTTTAAAATATTTTCAATCAACTACCAAAGTGATGTCGACAAAGTGAAGAAAACCAAACAAGTGAAAAACAGTTAATCAGGCCTAAACTTAGATAAAAGTTTTGGGCCTCAAGTCTTTTGGCCAGAGCCATATATGCCGTAACTAGTTTTCCTGGCTTACTCCTCTTTCAAAGTCTATCCGGGAAATAAAAGAAGCCTAAAAAATTTAATGTCATTTAAAACTCTGGCAGTGACGCGAGTAAAGGCACAAAAAAAAGTAGATTTTAAGGTGATGCAACTCTTGTGGGCAAGGCTAGCTTTGGCCAAAAGTGTTGCATCTCCCAAGAAACGGCTGTCAAAAGAGTTATCCTGTCAACAACTGATGGAGTGTCTGGGGAGGAAGAAATTGTAAGATTAAGGAGAACTCATTATTTAAACATTCTTAACAGCGTGGGGAGAGTTAATCTTATATAGGCCACAGTGGCACGTCTTTAGTAAGGCTCAGTGAAAATACGGGGACTTCAGTTTCTGAAATTAACAGTCTGATTAAAGAGTGAAAGACAGGTATAGATGACCTATGGCATGAACATTTAAAATATGCTGATGACACAATGACTCTACATATCTCATTGCTTTCCTCAGCCATGTTTGCTCACAGTTATATCGCTGCAAAGTTTATAAGGGTGCATATTACACTCCTTGTCAAAAATAAATATGGGGGCATTCTATCCAACGAAAATTGCATTATATGCTTATTGTTGCTGCCTCCAACTTCTTTAAATTACTTGAGAAACCTTTGCTACTCTGAATAAATGATTATTTATGGACACTTTCTAATCAGTTTGGTTTTGAAAAGTGACATTCAAATGATCTATGTATTTATGCATTGAGGGAAATTGTATTTAAATAGTGACAGTTATTCAACTATTTCTAGTTATTCCTTGGATATAAGCAAGTATATGATAGAGTGAATCACAATATTCTACTTAAAAAATTAGACAACCGGAATGTTCTGCTGCATGTATTAAATGCAGTATACTCAAATTCTGGTACTCATCAAACCATTATAGTTTGCCATTATGGGGCAATATATTCTACAAATGTTTTGGTTCTCCATGTTGAATTAGACAAGGATCCTTGGTCTCTCCTCTGCTGTTTAATGTTTATATTGATGGCTTACTCCTCTTAATGAGAAGAATGGGATGTTGCGTAGATTACATGAGGATAAATAATTTGGTCTAGGGTGATGATGTGGTATTAATAAGCCCTTCAGTTAAAGGTTTGGATCATCTTAGAAAAATTTGCAAATTATATTCACAGAACCATGATATTAATTGTAATGTTACTAAAGCTAAGGTTATGCAATTCCATCCCAAAAACTTCCACCAAACAGCTATTATTATTAATATTAAAATGAAAATTGAACCAATAGAGAAAGTACAAGAATTTAAGTATCTGGGTCAAATTATTACCAGCTCCTTAGAAGTGACAACTCGAACATAAGAAAATAATATCGAAGTTTCTGCGTTAAAGTAAACATGCTTATAAGGGACTCCGAATTTTGTACAAGTGAAGCTAAAGACATTCTCTTTCATACTTTCTGCATTAATTTTTATGGGCAGCAACTATGGGCTAATTATAAAACATTCTGGAGGAATTCTGATTTTGCTTTATAGGTTTTCTTTTAGAGTGCCACATAAGTTACCTCCATGATGCCCAGCTTCGCAAATGTTTGCTAACTACAATATCTCGAGCCTCCCAGAGGTAACAAGATGTGCTGAATACAGCCTAATGCAAATTAAAAACTTGGACAATCCAATTTGTTCAAGCTATTGATTAGTCTGTTGTTATGTCTTCTAAACTATGGGCTTCTTGGTATGAAAATGCTTGTCTTAAGCTCCACTTAACATCACTATTGGTCTTTTCATTACTTGAATTCTTTTTTGTCCAATATTTT
Source organism: Bathynomus jamesi (assembly GCA_023014485.1). NCBI lineage: Eukaryota > Metazoa > Arthropoda > Malacostraca > Isopoda > Cirolanidae > Bathynomus > Bathynomus jamesi. Next base: position 25,172 of record JAJOZX010008077.1, on the reverse strand, counting down.
TTTAAGGTTTCATTACTTTTTTTTATTATTGTACTTGATCTTTTATATCGGTGCACTTGATCTTTGTGGTAGTTCTTAGCTATGCTATATAAAAGTTCTTTCGTCCTTCTAAAATCTTCTCCCAGATCTTTTCCAATTTCTTCCATTGTTTCTCTTTGGGTTCTTCTTCTAATTCTGTTAAATTCATTTCTCGTCAGTTTATATTCCGCTCTCTCTCTACAGTTCTAAGTTTCATCCATTTTCGAAATGCTCTCATCTTAATCATTACCAATTCTCTAACCTGCTCACTCTACCATGAAGTTCTCTTCTTTTTTCTTCCAAATATATTTTTTTCATTGATAACTTCCTCTGACACCGAGATAATAATATTCTTAGAGGTGGTCCATTCCTCTTCCACCGCCTGTATTATTTCATCCGGTAGTTTCTCTTCTTCATTTTTAATTCTTGTATACATCCAGGATGATGAGTTTTCTCGAGTTTAAATCTTTTCTGCGGGTTTTTCATTTTAGATTTCTTGGCTGTCATCCTTAGCTTTTCCAGCACCACATCACATGATACAGAAGGTATAGCTTTAACATCCTGTAGCAAATTTATTATTATTTATTATTATAAAATTAATCATTGATTTTTCAGTATATTGCTGCTGGGTATCATTCCATCTTACCACATCCAATTAGGACCTGTAAAATGTATACATTATTGATAAATGGTTTGACACAAAAATCTTTCAATCTCTCTTCATCCACATTCCTACTTCCAATACTGAAGGGTCCAGTGACATTACCAATACATGTCCTTTCAAATCCAATATGGCCGTTAAAATCTCCCAAAAGAATAACATTTTCCTTATAAGGAACTCTTTCATATACTGCTTGCAGATCATCATAAAATTCCAGTTTTTCTTGCAGCGGCCTACCCTGATTGGGTACATACATTTGCATCAGAGATACTTTGTACTGTCCCAAGTTCAATGACAAAATAAGTAATCTTTAATTTTTAGGTCCCATATTTGTAACACACCATGAAACCTCGTGCGTCACAATAAATCCATTCCGTACTGCCTATCATCAATTCTTCCTTTAGAGAGGTGATAGTCACCGTGTATCACTTCGCCTTCTCCACTCATTCTGGTTTCACACATGCTCAAGATATCTCAAATTACTGTAGGTTTCGTATTCCGTGTCCGTAGTCGATTTCGATCCAAGTTCGTCAATCGTTGTATCCGTCTATTCCGAGGCGCGATTCTTACACATTAACGTATCCAAACATCACTGTGTAACATCATTACCGGCTAGTTATGTCTGTCGTAATTGCACCCTCCTCTTTCATCCGAGCTTGAGACCGGTATTCTCCAATATATATATATATATATATATATATATATATATATATATATATATATATATATATATATATAGTCAATTATATAAGATGCTCACTAATAATCTGCGGTCAAATAATGAGCCCTTGTACAAAAACGTTTACTCAACTTTGAAAATGAACGACTCCTTCAGGAAATTAGTGTAAAAACCTTCATGCTTCCCTCACTACTCCAACAGCGCATTCTATAACCAACTTAAGCGCAGCTTCCAAGAAACACTTCGTTATATTTTACAACGTATATTTTTCACTTCACCTTTGGATGGAAGATGAATAGGTACCATAAAAATCCTCCAAAAAGAGGTGGGGAGGGGACCTACAATTTTACGTGGGTTCCGAACCACAAAGCCTTAATTTTACTACCTTAAACTATACCCAATCTATCAACATATGCGTCTAATCGATTTTTAAACATGTTTATAGACATGCTACTAATTACTTCTACCAGCAAACTATTCCACCTATTTACTATTCTATGCGTAAAAAAGTTTTTGGCAACTGCTGTCTCGAACTTTCTACTTGTCAACTTACAACCGTTATTTTTAGTCCTATTATATTGAGATATTTCGAAAAAGCTATCTCTATCTACGTTATCGAACCCATTCATAACTTTCAAAAACTGTTCGAGTGTAGTCAATTTTAACTCCTTAAGCCTATCCTCGTACGACTTTGACCTAAGCGACGGAATCATCTTAGTTGCTCGTCTTTGAACTCTTTCGAGTTTGTCTATATCTTTTCGCATATGCGGATTCCAAAATTGGATCACGTACTCCAAATGGGGTCTAACTAATGATTTATAAAGAGGAACTATAATATCGCGCGATTTGTACTCAAAATTCCGAGCTATAAAACCTAACACTTTGTTCGCCTTATTGACCGCTGCTGTACTTTGTTTCGCTACTTTTAAATCACCAGTGACTATAACTCCTAAATCTTTTTCCTGCTCTACGCTTGTTAACTCCTTCTCTGACATACCATACGCAAAATTACCGTTACGCGAACCTATATGTAAAATTTTGCACTTATCGACGTTAAATCTCATTTTCCATGTGACTGACCAATCAACGATTTTATTCAGATCTTCCTGGATTTTACCTCTATCTTCGTCATTAATCGCCCTACCACCCAGCTTCGTGTCATCCGCAAACTTTGAAACTGTACTGACTACGCCGACATCTAAATCGTTAATATATATAAGAAAAAGCAAGGGGCACCAATACAGAACCCTGAGGAACGCCACTCGCTACATTAGCCCAACACGACTCCGCTCCATCAACGACCACCCTCTGTTTCCTACCTCGCAACCACTCTTCTATCCAATTTATTACTACACCCCCGATTCCATGAGCCATAGTTTTTTCAATGAGTCTTTTGTGCGGTACGGTGTCAAACGCCTTTTGAAAATCTAAATACACTACATCAACCACCCTTTGAAAAAATTCTAAAAGATTAGTTAAGCAAGATTTGTTTCGTCTAAAACCGTGCTGCGTATTTCTAACTAAGTTATGCAATTGTAATTGTTCGACTAGACGATCCCTATTTATTGATTCCAGTAGCTTACCTACAACAGACGTTAAACTGATTGGCCTATATGATTCCCTATATGCGGCGAAATCCAGTGATTGGAACGAAACGTCGCTTCCTGCGTGAAATATCTCAATATATATATATATATATATATATATATGAATGGGATGAATTTCACAATTAAGCACGTGAAATGAATGAATGATGCAAACCCACAGGGAAAAAAAAAATTATTCCAAAGGCTTTCGTGTATTTAGAAGTACACCTCGTCAGGGTGACGCGGTGAACTTCTGAATACATGAAAGGCCTTGGAATAATTTTTCTTTTTCCCTGTGGGTTTGTATCATACATACATACATACATAATATATATATATATATATATATATATATATATAAAACCCTAGTTAACCTTGGTTTTACTTCCGCCCGAATTGTTCATTCTGACGAAGATCAAGCTTGTCACTCCACCTTAGACCTACAGTTTAACGTGAATCCAAACTACGCCCCACCCAGCCCAGCGTCTTAACCACTAGGCTACCCTGGGTACCTATTTATCTGACAACCAATTTCTTTTTATTGTGTGGAAAGATGAACAGCTGGGTTTTGCTGCGTGCCGCCTGCCGTCACTAGGTCTCACAATCCCGGGGCCGATGGATTCGTAGTCAGCGACGCTAACCACTGCACCATCGAGGTGCTATATATATATATATATATATATATATATACAGGGTGGGCCGAAAGTCTGGATCCATAGGAAAATATTTATTTTAATACATAAATTACAACAAATGGTAAATACTTAAAATGAATATCAACTTTAACTCGTAAATGCGTATCCGTGATACTGTACAGTAGTTCGTACTCCAGTATAAATACTCAAATACTTTTTTTATTTCAGCCCAGAAATGGCTTCGAATCTAACAACAGAAGACCGGGTAGAACTTGTGCTCATATACGCAAGACAGGGCGCTACACACAGAGAAATTGCTACCGAATTCAATAGAAATCATCCTCATAAGCATCCAGTAACACATGCGACTGTTGGCAAGTTATTTAAACGTTTCAAAGAAACAGGAAGTGTACATGATCGACGGCGTTCTGGTCGTCCAAAAACTGCAACTGATGAAAATACCTCTGCAATGGTATGTGAAACTTTAACGAATAGTCCAGTAAAGTCAACAAGAAGATTATCAAATGAAACACGCATCTCGAGAACGTCAATTCGAAGAATTATTAAAAATCATAAATTCCATCCCTAAGTGTCTCGATGTCAGAGGCCACCAATTTGAGCATTTGTTATAATTTGTTGTTTATACTGGAGTACGAACCACTGTACAGTATCACGGATACGCATTTACGAGTTAAAGTTGATATTCATTTTAAGTATTTACCATTTGCTGTAATTTATGTATTAAAATAAATATTTTCCTATGGATCCAGACTTTCGGCCCACCCTGTATATTTATTACAACACTTGCTGAATTTATGTAGGAAAGTTATGTCTGTTATTTGTTGTTGTCATTTAAGACAAATACATTTAATTTCGTTACAGAACTAAACGACGAACACGAAATTTATGCAGAAAAAAAATAAAAATATGCAAATTCCAAAGTTTACTTATTTACCAAACTTTGTTTATGCAGTTATGGAAACAAATTCGACGAAAATATCTCGAAAACATGCCAAACAAATTAGTAATTTTTTACTTTCCGGCAAACATTTTTCCACAACTAACGACCCAAACACTTTAAATACAAAAACTAACTAAATAAATGCATAAATAAATGCATAAATAGATACATAAATAAATATAAATAAGTAATAATATAAAATAAAGTTTAAAAAAGTGAATTTTAAAATTTTACGAAAAAAAATCGCAAATTTCCTCAAATGTTGAAATAGAAACAAAAATTGTGCAAAAATTACTTTAAATCAATAAATTAAACAAATTTGATCCATCCGCTGAGCGACATAAATATTCTCTAATAATAAGTAAAAAAAATATTTTGAATGTTTTTCTAACATATTTAACATATTTCTTAAAAGTAAAGTAAGTTTAATGAAATTATACAAAATATACTGTCATCGAACATAAAACATATTAAAATCGACGGTATGATATTTTTTTTTAAAACACAACTCAGCTTCGAAAGAATTTTAAAATTTTCGTTTGACATTCGCAGATTTCTGCTGTTTAGTATTACCGACCTCGAGACGCTGGTTTTCGAGTATTATCAGTGTTTCAATAACTGCGCCTCTCTTTATTTCCTACTGTCATTTTTGAAAGTACGACCAGATAGTACTCATTCTTTGTCCCGATGTTTGTATTTCGGATAGACCGACAGCAACGTAGGCCTCAACGGATTCGCGCTATCTGGCCGGTTATTGCATTTAAAACATTTATTGTACGAGGCACGAGAAACTAAAAGGAAAAAGTGGTCAAAGGCGAGTTAAGATTTGGTCGCCGAGCGTAAGAGATCCTTTTTAGAATTCAGGATGGCTCAGTGAATTTAACCCCATTCAATGGAAATGGCTACAAGATTTACATTTCTGCAATCCCTGAAAAAAAACGACATTATTAAAATTAAAAAACAAGCACAAGCAAACAAACACACAAACACACAAACACTTACATAAACAAAAAAAAAAAACCCACAAACTATAACCGGCAAGCAATGACGTATTAGCACCATATTAAGTGGTAAAAAAAATTTCAATCACCCTGTATATTTTTGGTTTCAAATAAAAAAAAATCCTGGAAAAAGTTTACGCTTAATTTTAAGTTTAATTACAAGAAAGTTTCTTTTATATTTTTAAAATGTTTTGTGTGTTTTTACAACATATAAAAAGTAATTTATTGAAACAATACATTTATTTTCTATGTAACCGAATTTTTTGTTGGATATGGAAAAAGAATACAAATTTTACAAAAAAAAAAGTGAGCTAAAAAACTTATATGCAACATTATATACAGGGTGTCCCATAAGTCCGGCATCATAGGAGAAATTCATATTTTTTTTCTATTTCTACAAACCATAATTCATATTTTTCTCTTTCTACAGGCCATAATGTTTGTGAGCAAGGAAGAACGAATCCAGATAATTCTACTCATAGGAAATCGGAGTCAATTTAACAGACTGCATCCAGACCGCGAGCCAATAACACAGAGTTGTGTTAGCAGACTTGTTGCAAAGTTTAAGGAAACAGGATCCATAGAAGATAAACCACGCAGTGGACCTTCAAGGAGGTCCACTGACGATGATACAGCGACTGCTATCCTGGCTCATTTTAACAGAAGTTCCAATAAGTCTCTTCGGCGATTGTCCGCCGAGACAGGAGTGTCGAAAGGTAGCATCCATCGCATTCTTCAGGCTCACAAATGGCATCCATATAAACTTCAGATCCTACAGAAATTAAGCGAAGATGATCCCGACCGGCGGATGGAATTTTGTGAATGAGCTACGGAACAATATGCTCGGGATGCCAATTTCCCGTCCACCATCCTGTTCAGTGACGAGGCTGTATTTTGTGGAAATGGTGAGGTAAATCGACAGAACACAAGCTACTGGTCTCAAAACAACCCTCACTGGTATACCTCTTCAAAGGAACAAGGTGCATCTCGGGTGATGGTATGGTGTGGCATTTGGAAGGATCGCATCATAGGCCCCCTCTTTTTCGATGAACATGTCAATGGAGGCACCTACCTACGTATGCTCAAGGAAGAAGCATTTCCAGTGTCTTGAACGAAGAAGGAAATTTCCCAACGTGGTTCCAGCAAGACGGCGCTCCTGCTCATTACAGCACCCAAGTAAGGGAATACTTGTACCAACAATTCCCTGGTCATTGGATAGGACGTCGAGGGCCTGTGGAATGGCCAGCTAGAAGCCCGGATCTCACGCCACTAGATTTTTATCTCTGGGGCCACTTGAAAGCGCTGGTATACGCAGAGAAAATTAGGAGTGTTGAACATTTGCGGCAGCGCATTATTGGGGCATGTAACATCATTACTCATGACATCATTCACTGTGTGCTTGCTGACTGGGTATCACGTCTGAATTTGTGTATTGAAAACAATGGTGGACATATTGAGCACGTTCTGTAAATAAAAGCTTTTGTTTTGCCTTTTTTTATTATTTTCCCTATGATGCCGGACTTATGGGACACCCTGTATATATATATTAGCTAATGGACCGGCTCCGTTAAGGTTCCCTCGCGTATCATAAAAGTGAAATTGAATGAATACCATTTTTCTTTTAAACTTTTAAAGGAAAATAAATTTTGAAACCAAAGAAATTTACATTTAAATATATTTTTCCTTTCTCAATATCTGGTTTCGGTAGACCAAACTGTGAAAACTTCAATTTAGGTGAATACTTTTAGTCGTTACGGCAGAGCAGACTATACGCGAGAGAGAGAGAGGAGAGAGAAAGAGAGAGAGAGAGAGATACAAGGAGAAAAGGAAGCATCAAAGACCTTTCGGTTCACTCGGAGAGGTTCCTGCTATTGAGCTAGTTCATTTTTTAACTATAAGGTTGCAACATATATTCTGCTCGATTTTTTAGTTCATTCAGAACAAAAATTAAATGACTATAAAGACAAATTTACTCGAATTTTTAGTTTATTCGCAACAAAAATGAAATGACAATGACAAATTAATCATCACTATAATTCCCTTCTTTTTCTATAACCTCCTCCCACCTGTAGAAAAGTTTTTTACGCCACCTTCGGAGAAATCCCTTGATTTCGAGTTAAAAAAAAAACGATCACCTCGTTTTCGACAGTTTCCCTGGATTGCAACTTTTGTCCATCTAGGTGGTGTTGCAGACTTCTGAATAAATGGTAGTCTGAAAGTGCGATGTCCGGAGAATAAGGTGGATCGGGATGGGTCGATTCATCACCGCCGACTCAACTCCAGCCAACTCAACTCCATATATATATATATATATATATATATATATATATTTTTTTTTTTTTTTTTAATTTTTTTTGAAGATTAGAGCTTTAAAAAGTTAAAAATTGTTAGAAACTCTTTATTCTACTACGTTAAAAAAAGATTAAAAGGTTCAGATTTTAATTAGTGGTAATTGTAGGCAATCCCACGTAAATATTCTAATGGTGATCGTTGTCAAAGCTTAAAACTAGTTTTAATATACGGTCATCAGCATCACGATATTTTTTTAACTTTGAAGGTGGAGCATGACCTCCTACAAGTTGTTCGAGATACATATCTCGACTCTTCTGTATTTTGTATAAGGCATCTATAATGTTAATTGGTGAAGTAACGTTAGGTTAGGTCAGGTTAGGTTAGGTTATATTATATAAATAAAATTAGTTATGTTTTCAATGGTTGTTCCAAGTGTTTTTAATTTCCTTCAGTACCTATCATCGCACTAAAGAAAGATTAATAAATTATACAAACATTATTTGGCAACGGTGCATTCGGAGTTGATTGGCGGCGATGAGTTGGCTGGAGTTGAGTTGGCTGGAGTTGAGTTGGCTGGAGTTGAGTTGGCTGGAGTTGAGTTGGCTGGAGTTGAGTTGGCTGGAGTTGAGTTGGCTGGAGTTGAGTTGGCTGGAGTTGAGTTGGCTGGAGTTGAGTTGGCTGGAGTTGAGTTGGCTGGAGTTGAGTTGGCTGGAGTTGAGTTGGCGGCGATGAGTTGGCTGTGATGAATCATACCCTACCCAGGTGGATGAGGCATTTTTTCCCATTTTCCAACCTTCACTACTTTTCCTAACAGCTTCAAATGACGATGAATGGTCATATGGCTAACGCCGAGTTTCAGGCCAAGTTCTCTTACAGTTACCGTTGGGTTTTCCTCCACTGTTGCTTTCAGCAACTCTTCATCTAACTCATTTGGTTGTCCTGTTCGTTGATAATCTTTCAGACTGAAGTCTCCATTTTTGAACTTCTCAAAACATCTCCTACACATCCATTCGAATTTCGCTCACATCATTTCCATAAACTCTGAATGTTTCTTGCGGATTCACTAGCGTTAGATCCTTTATGGAACTCATACAGCATCACATATCGAATATGCTCTTTCGTGGGCTCCATGTTTTTTCAATTACTGTAATATCGTAGGGGTGGCGTTGTAACTGTATGAAAAACACCAGAGAAAATATTCATTAGCCTAATCCTACCCTAGCCTAAGTCATTCTGTATCGTGATAAAACATGTGCGAACCTGTCGCCGCGTGTATTTTGCAACATTTGTAAAACTATTTCACATTATCTTGAGGTTATTCTATTATCTATCGTCCGTTTTTTAATCGAGCAGAATTTATGTTACAACTGATATTTTAGCAGTAGTAGAAAACTGTCCAGATAGAAAAACATAAGGCTCTGTCTCCACCCTCCGCTCCCTTACCGCCAGACGCGGGGAGGGAAAAAGGTTGAAGAAAATTCCTTGACCCTGGAAGAGTAACGAAGGAAATTTTACAGGAAAGAGGAGAATATATAAACTAGCTCTAAAATTACGGTATGCACGCACATAGAGATAGTACACTAGATAGCACTACTGTATAAATTAACCAAAAATATACTTGTGCTGATCACACATGAACCACTTGGTATCGTCACAAAAACCTCGAACATATGGTTTGGTCTTATACAAAATATTTACAGCTCTATTTACCTAGGTATTGGTCCAACAAAAACATCGTGGCCCACTCCAGGCAAGCTCCAAAAGGATTAAGAGAGGTAAAGGTTAAACTCTCTATGATACACCCATGTACGCGCAAAGCCATCACGACGGCAGTGACGAAATGCTTCTACGGGAAGGGTTGAAAAAAGAATTTAAAACAGAAATCGCATTTTCCACACCCTTACCGGTCACGTGCATCCAGCCACCGAAGAGAAAGAGCAAAAAATAAATCATGATGGCAGAAACGCAACTCTATCTCTCCTAATCCAGTCATGTATTTTTTTTTTCGTTATGAAAATGTATTTCTAAAAAATACTTTTCTACTCTATCCTTACACCTATTAATGAATTAAAGGCAGCCATGTGTGTGAGCGTGTTATCTGTAATTGGATATCTGTCAGGTGTGTGTGTCTGCCAAGTCTTCTCTGAATGCCGTCGTTTCAACTTGGCTCTCCCGCCTTGAGAGAGAGAGAGTTACAAGGAGTTACAAGGAAAAGAAGTACCTCAAAAGGCCTTGCGGCCCATACCGAGGAGGTACCAATGGCAACGGGTGCCACGGAAAATTTTCTACACACTCAAATAGTGTGCAAAATTTGGTCTGACCTTTTCTTGAACTGATCCACAGAGGAACTGTTCACAACTTCCGAAGGTAACCTGTTCCATGTGTCACAGATCTTATACGTAAAGTAATTCCCACACACACTAGTCCTAAACCGTTTCAAATCCAACTTCCAACCATTGTTGCGAGTTGGGTTATCATTTAAACTAAACATACTTCTAAAATCGACATCGTTGAACCCGCGTAAGAGCTTGAAAACCTCGATCAGTTAACCGCGCAGCCTCCGAGTTTCAAGCGAAAACAAGTTCAGGGCGCGTAACCGTCGATTGTAGCCCATATGCCTAACGGAAGGGATTAACTTTGTGGCCCTCGCCTGCACTCGCTCCAGCCTCTCAATATCTTTCCTGAGGGTGGGCGACCAGAACTGCACAGCATACTCCAGGTGCGGCCGAACAAGGGAATTGTACAGTGAGAGCACAATCTCCTTGTTCCGAAACTGAAATTGCCTCCTGATATAACCCAATAGTTTCTGGGTTTTCTTTTCCACCTCTACACACTGTTTCGTAAACTTAAGGTCGCTGCTAATTAGCACACCCAAGTCCTTTTCTAAATCAGTCACCTCGATATTACTACCCAACATCGAGTAGTCCGACTTGGGATTGGCGTAGCCAATGTGCATCACTTTGCATTTACCCAAGTTAAACGGCATTTGCCATTTTTCGGACCACTCTCCTATCCTACCTAGGTCCGCACGCAGTTCCTCGATCGCTTCGGGCGTCCCAACATTGGCCCCAAGCTTGGTGTCATCAGCGAATTTGGCGATCCGACTGACGATGCCACCGTCGATATCATTTATGTAAATGATAAACAACAGTGGCCCCAAAACGGAACCCTGAGGAACCCCACTAGTGACCGAGGTCCAACCCGAACTAGTCCCTTTAATTACCACCCTCTGCCGCCTATTCCTCAGGCAGTTTTCAATCCACCTACCTATTTCCCCACCGATACCCAGCGCGCGCACTTTTGCCATTAGCCGGCGGTGAGGTACCTTATCAAAGGCTTTCTGAAAGTCGAGATAAAGTATATCAATCGCCCTACTCTTATAGTACTCACTCAACATGACGTGGAAAAACTCGAGCAAGTTGGTGAGACACGACCTATGCCGTCTAAACCCATGTTGGGAGTCCCCAAGCAGCTTGTAGAAATCCAAATGGTCAACGATCCTATCAGCTATTATCCCTTCTAATAATTTACCTACAACTGAAGTGAGACTAATGAGACGATAGTTCCCTGGACTTTCGTGATCGCCTTTCTTAAAGATAGGGGTCACGTTGGCTTCCCTCCAGTCACCAGGCACCTGGCCCATCTCCAACGATTTGTTGAAGACTGTAGCCAGGTGGGGAGCCACTTGGTCGCGCACTTCTCGCAACACTCTGGGGAGAAACTGGTCTGGCCCAGGAGCCTTAAACGCGCTGTTTGTCTATTCTATCGGCAACGACTGTCGCGGTACATCTAACACTATCCAGGCCAGCACCTTCGTGCCTCACGCCTGGCTCGGGGATGACGCGGGTATCCTCCCTGGTGAACACTCCCGCAAAGTACTCATTAAGCACATTAGAGATGTCCGCGTCGGAGGTCCGCAGAACGCCGCTTCCGTCCTTTAACGGTCCTATCATGCTTCTAATGGGCTTTCTACCATTAACATAACTGAAGAGAGAGAGAGAGAGAGAGAGAGAGAGAGAGAGAGAGAGAGAGAGAGAGAGAGAGAGAGAGATTTCACTGGTATAGCGACCAAGTAAACACAGAAGCGTATACATTTTCATTTCTTCCCATCGTGTAACCCATGCATCTCTCGTATCAAGGATATCTCTTTACTGCGAGTGTAAAGCAATTCGCTTACGCACGTTTTTTCCATACTTTACTGTCCTCGCTTGAATGAAATTAATTTTGGGGGAGTTGATGATGGTCATATCTTTTGTAATACCTTTGGGATTCGTTTTAATTTAGATTCTTCAAAGTATTTCAAATGAAATGAACATTTTTTCCAACTTGGTAACTTCCATTTTTTTTTTTTTAAACTATAAATACCGTTAATCTTTTAACGTCTTAACGAGGCTTTCGTTCCAATTTTCGTTATTTTCGTGTCGTTTCAATTTGTTTCGTTGTTCCATTATTTGTCATGACTGTGGTTAATTTAGGTGTCATTTAAATCGATGACACTATCGTACGTAGTTCATCGAGTGTCACAAGAGGACTTTTTGAATCGACTGTACGTGCAATCGGCTTGATCAAATAATTATTATGGTGAATCGTTTCATTACTAGTAAAATTATACGCACATAATTCATAATTTAGCACTTACATTTCATCCTTTGAAGACTGTCTAATTATAGGTTCAAAGTGAAAAAGCCACCACCAGCGCAGCACCTAAATTTTCAGTGAAGGTGAAACTTAACACACAATTGTCTCTCACCAAAGAAAACAAAATGCGGGTTCCGACATAAAACTTTCGAAATTTTTTTCGAAACCACAATAATATAAATATACGGGGTGTCAGGAAATGATTGCCCCACCCCTGTAGAGCAAAAACTAGAAGAGATAGATAAAAACCGGCGAGACCACTTGAAAGAGCGTTAAAATCTGAATAAAAACCATTATATTCTATTCCTGTGATTTTAATTCTTACCATTTTTTTCCCCACAGAAACCATGGCATCATCTATTTTGAACGATTCAGAGAAAAAGCGAGTTCTTGACCGCATTCGAGCTGTCACATTTCGTGAAGCAAAGGAAGCTGGTGCAACTTTCATAACTCGACACTGGGTGGCTGAGATATTAAAAAGATCAGAAGACTTTGTCAAAAGGAATTGGAATAAGAATCCTAAAGATTGTGAAACAGAATTTCGAGGAGGAAGGCTGGAGAAATTATCTCAAGAATCGAAAGACATTGTGCTTGCTGCATCACGGCGCCGAAAGAAGAGCTGCTCTGAGGTAGCGAAAGAGATACTTATCCGTCGTGGTAAGATAGTCAATCGGCAACTTGTGCATCAATTTCGAGTTCGCCAAGGCTTGAGTGCTTGGCATGAAATAGCTAAGCCACGGAAGAGTGATCTTAATATTGAAGATCGGCTATGGTTTTGTGATTATCTTGAGGAATGGACGGAAGACGATTTCCTTCACTTGGTTGTCAGCGATGAATTCTTCGTTTATGTCTCCAGAAAACCAAATTTTCAGAATGATCGGGTTTGGGCAACAACTCCTGATGAAGTCCCAGACGACCAGAAGTATCGAGAAATAGTAAAAAATCCAGCATGTGTGGGTGTTTTCATTATGTTCTCTATTCGGAAGCTCATCTGGGTTATCAAACCAAGAGGAACCAGTTGGGATGGGCCTTATTTTCGAAATGTAATTTTAGCCCAACATGTAATTCCGTTTTAGAAAGACCCCGAGTGTGTTTTGGATGTTGAACAGGCAACCTTTCTTCACGACAAAGCCCCCTGTATGAAAGCACTTGCGACTCAACAACTGCTTAAGGACAGCAACATTAATTTTTTCGGAAATAATGAATGGCCTGGCAATTCTCCCGATCTTAATGTCTGTGAACATGTCGGATCCATCGTGAAGGATCGGGTGGAGTCCTTAATGCTGGAACAACCCATTCAGAATCGGTATTCAACAGAAATTATGACTGCAAAGATCAACGAAGTCCTTGAAGAAATGAGTCATGATACCGATCTCTTTGAGACACTTCTGGGATCATACCCCGTCGATTAATGGCCGTCAGAGCTGCAAATGGGGGCAACACCCGATATTAAAACAAGTGTTTTTTATTCAAAATTAAACGCTCTTTTGCGTGGTTTTGTCTGTTTTTTTTTATTCCTTTCAGTTTCTTCTGTACAGGGGGGGGGGAGGGGGGCAATCATTTCCTGACACCCTTTATATACACAGTATATATAACTGGTAACCTGTTAGAAGGTTCCGTGCCCCTAGGCTTGGCCTGATGAAGGAGCAAATTGCTCTCTTGCGATCTCCATCGCACATAGCCAGTCACACCCGACTCATCCGGTATCGTCCTGAGCCAAGCATCTTGTCTTCTTTGGAAGATTTCAACTTTGGCACCTGTGATGTTCCTGATACCTTTTGGAAGCTGGTTAAAAAGTCTTGACCATTCCTTGACAACCAAGCTATTTTCTTTCAGTGCTGATTCATCCGATTCTAATAAAGATATACCTTGTATTTTTATGGTTTGCTGACGTTCCTTGAAGAAGTTGTAGATTCATTTTCACACTTTACCTGTTATTCTCATGTGTTTCATTTTGTGTTATTAAGTCATGATCACACTTATCGAATGATATAGCAAAATCCGTGTACATTACAGCATAGATATTATTGCTCTGAAGTGCGTCTATGATATTGTATAGTGCTCTATTAGTTGTGATAGGCACGATCTTCTTGATCGGAATCTGTGCTGGTTTTCAATGAATTTTTTCTGTTTCCAAAAGGTGATAGATTTTCTCTTTGACTGTTCTTTCAAATATTTTGGTGAGATGTGATGTCAGTGACGGCAGTCTATAGTTCTTTGCTTAAGACCGTGTGTGTTCATGTACTGTATGATATTTCATCTAAGGTTCTTCAGTGTTACATTAGAAAGTTGAATGAAATGCTGCCTTTGCTTCGGGAGTAGGAGGGTTAGTACAGAAAACATCTCTGGACGCGAAAGCCTTGTGTGCTCCCTCAGGTGCTGAAATATCCACTGGATTGTATCAATTTCTGCATTGCCGTAGAATGATAGTAGCACCCTCCCTTCTACTCAAAAGGTGCTGGGTTCGAATCCTAGTGGGGACATTTTTGCATTATGCCAAAATCGTGTGCACTCATATATATATATATATATATATATATATATTATATATATATATATATAGTGGTGGACCGGATGTCAGTTTTTCAACAGCTGCGGATGCGGATCTTTAATTTCGGTATCCACGGATGCGGATATTTAGTTAATCTATTAATATAATATAGAATTATGAATATATGACAATTTTTCAAATTTCGTGATATTACTATTATGGCAGGCAATGCATAAGAATTAAAATTAATATTAATGTTTTCATTATGATAAAAATAATAACTTTCTCAAGAGTTTCAGCCACAGAAAATTCAATGAAACAAGTTTCATTCAATTTTCTGTGTTACCACGTATTTATATTTTGAGGTTTATATATTTGTTTGTTCATTAATAATTAATGCTTTACATGAAATGTGCATAACTTGGCCTTATAAGCTACTTTCTAAGCTAATTTAATTGTAAATTGCATAATTTATTAGTGGTAATATCCGCAGTCAGAAGTGCGGATGTTAAAAATGATGCGGATATCCGGTCCACCACTAATATATATATATATATATATATACACACACACATTTTAACTGCAAACACGCAGTATAATTAACGTAAAGAACGACGCTTGTATAGAATATTCCGCGCAAGATGAGGAGACAACGAAACAAATGAAAAAAATGAGGTAACCACCCGGGAATCGAACCTGGGATCTTCCGATTGCCGGTCAGATATGATAACCATTACACCATAGCCTCACTCGAACAAATGCCGTAATTCTCCTACATACGCGCAGAAACCAATGCCCCAAGGGGGCACCTCCCGCATGCCGTACATTATATACATTTTAACTGCAAACACGCAGTATAATTAACGTAAAGAACGACGCTTGTATAGGAGAATACTCCGCGCAAGATGAGGAGAGAGAACGAAACATATACTGTATATATATATATATATGTGTGTGTGTGTGTGTGTGTATTCATATTTTCCCCTCTTCTAATTACATTGCTGAATTGCTCTCTAGTCAAAACAAATAAGTTCCGTAATTAATTCACGATATCCATTATTGCCAGAAGGTAAACAAATGACTGAGATTTAAAAACAAAAAGTCTCCGTAACAAAGAATAAATTAAAAAAACAAAAAGGGATGATATCAAAACAGGAAGTTCTTCACCGTTTCCAAAACAATTATTGTATAAACGAGGCCAAAGTTTACTCAAGTGAATAACTATTTCTGCAAATGAATGATGGAAGCAGGCGCCAATCAACACAATATTTATCATCACTGATACAAAATAATATATATATTTTTTTTTATTATTTATAACATTAACATTCCCCACACCTCTTCTTTGAAATTAAATCTTCTAGATTTTCATAATAATTATCAACATTTTAACGAGTTAAAATAAATCTTTTCTGTATATAAATATATATATTTCAGCGAGCTAATTACTAGTAACAAATTAAAATATATATATATATCTACAAAATTATTATTATTAAAATATATACATTTTATAATATAAATAAATTTCAGCGCGCAAATTATTAATAAATTAAAATATACATGCAAAATAAATTATTATTAAAATATATACATTTTATAGTAAAAAAAAAAAAAAAAAAAAAAAAAAATATATATATATATATATATATATATATAGAGAGAGAGAGAGAAGAGAGAGAGAGAGAGGAGAGGAGAGAGAGAGAGAAGAGAGAGAGAGACTGTACGTCGATAAGGCGCTGGGAACTTTTGCATGATACAGTTTTCGACGAAATCTAAAATTATCTAGAGCGCCATCTAGTGTAATCTAACCTAACGATATTTAACCTAATTTAACCTAATTTTACTTAACCTAAACTAACTTAACGCGAGTATGCTTAAACAACACATTTACAAAGACGAATATGACATTTCCGCGGCAGTAAAAATCGAAACAAAATATTTCTCGACACTATTTCGAGAAAATTTCTAGTCTATTCTTTGTCCTTTCGTTTAATAATTAGATTTATCATCATCATCATCATCATCATGCTGATGATGTTTGAGTCAAGGTTTGAGTCTGTTGACGATTGACGCCAGCTTGTGACATGCCAGGGTTAAATTTATATTATTAAAAAAAAAAAAATTTAGACTAACACGAACTTAAATGTAGCTTGTAGCCTAAACTAACCCACTTTTTGTTATACCCTTCATACTTTTTTTTCTCTTCTCTTTACTTGCATGTCTAGTTTGCACGGTATGACACTGTTTCTTTGAGTTAAGACTGTGTTTGCATGATTTGTAAGCGTTCTTATTTTACTTCTTTTCATCTTTCACCCCTCTCCTATTCTCTTCGACTATTTTTCCGACTTGTCGGCAGTGGCCAGCGGATGATGATGGTGAGTCTTTCTCTCTCTTTTTTTGAATGAATGTTAACCCACGAATGATAGGTTTTACTACTTACTTAACCCTTTATTCTCTTCTTTTAGCTCTCTATTCTCTTCTTTTAACCCCCTACTCTCTTCTTTCTCTCGGGTTAACCTTAGAGTGGATCTTAGGGTCATTGTTAGCCTTAGCTTCTGTAGATCTGTAAATCATCATCGTCATCATTATATTTCCTGTCGATCAGCGAAGTTAAGCGACACTGTGTCTGGGTAGTAATTGGATGGGCGACGGTCCTCCGCGTCCAGATGATGTAGCGGCCGGTAGTTCGTCGGACTGCACGTAAATCCATAGGTCCCTTCCGTCACGTGACCTTTGTTGTTACGAAGGAGGTTAAAGAGCCAGAAAGAAAAACATAACATATATATTAATACCGTATTCTCATAAACATCATGTTTTCTTCTAGTCTCCTTGCCATTAAACAGCGAGATCCCGACTCAGTCCTAGACATACGCGTTAAAAAAAAACCAAAAAAACCTGTTATTCCTTACTTACTAAGTGAACGTGTATAGAAGTCTTACAATATATGATATTCCTATACGAATAATTAAAATAACCAAACCAAATATTTTGGGATGTGATAACACCTTTGGTTAAAACATACATACTGTACACACGATAAAAGCTACAAAACGGAGGTAATCTATGAAGAGCAGAATAAAGAGAAGTAAAACCTTTCAGAAGCATTAAGGGCATTCAAACCAGATGCTGTATTATAGCATCATTCGTGCGTTAATGGAAGTCATAATAGTCTTATTTGTCAATTAAAAAAGCAACACTAAAAATCAATACTTCCGCAAAGCCAGAAATGTTTTAAAAGTTGCTCCCAAGAATAAAGAAAAGGAATATGACCAAATGTATTTAAACGGCAGGTCTTGCGAGGATTAAGAGACGTGACGTTCGTCAACAGTTCCAATTAACTAAACTTTCGTACAGTATATACTGGAATTTAATTGAAAGAGGAACGTCAGTCTCGATATATTACACTGATCCGTTACACGCTCTGCATGCATTTGTCGCGTTACCAGCTCGGGATTCTATACCGGGTGTCTCAAAAAGTTGTGAATAACTGTTCTTTCTTATTTCAAAACTCATTGGAACGAAAGTGCTCTCTCTCTCTCTCTCAACAAAAATTGTTTGTTATAATGGCTGATAAACTATGTGAACTTTGTAAAAATGTAAAATTTTAGCTATTGTTCAAAGAATTAGCAGATTTTCGAATGCAGCGTTGTTCCTGCACGCCAGACTATCTTCAGCATCCATAAAGGCTTAGTGAAATGGGCTCTGTCAATGATAGGATTCGCGAAGGTCCACCACAATCCTCGCTGACGGAAAAAATCCGCTAACTGCTACAAGCAGCTTTACAATATTGTAAGACAAAATCAATTTGACAAGCCGCCTTTGAGCTTGAGATTACTGTAAGTAAGTCCGCCATACAGAGAATGCTAAACAGAGATATTGGGGTTTGCATTTATATGCAACAAGTTATTCAAGTGCTGCATCCCGAATATTACGATCTCCGAGTGGAAATGCGCGAGTTGCTTTTACACCCATTTTCCTAATGACTCTAACCTCCTAAATAACACACGTTCAAGAAATTCACATTTCTGAAACGGCCAACCGCCATAACTGTGGTATCTGGGGGCTTACAATTTCTTCCTGCGTCTTGTAAGCAATTGCTTGAATCACCAAAATTAAATGCGTGCCCTCTTCCTGCCCAAGGAATCACTAGTTTACTTTTCTTTTCAGATGACAATAGTTGCACAGTAAATACGTACAGTTACAACTACCTGACAATGGTTCAAACATTTTTTCTTTCAAAGTTGTAGGAATTTGCTCACATACAGTAGCTGTGATATTTCCCGCTCCCCCACCAAGACGTCGCACCACCGCATTATGAGCGAGCAGTGCGCAACCTTCTCAATAGCACAATCCCAGACTGATGGATAGGATGTCACGGTAGCCCTGTTCAAAAATCAACTTTTTCTTATTTTCATAGGTTTCTGTACTTTTTCCCATGCTTTTTGACCTGAAAAGGCCGAAAATCACAACCATTTTGACCTAGGTTGTTGGGAAGCATTGCCGCATGGAGCTTTAAGTTTTCTGCCTTGAAATCGGCCAAAAGCACCAGTTCCGGGGTCCCTTGAATCATGTTTTGCACTATAACTTTTTATCTAAACAAGATAGAGCAACAAAATAGGCACCAAATTAAAGTGTTTTTAATCCTCTTTCTAACTTATACAATTATGATAGTCTTGGAACAAGAAATGGCACATTGGTACATACAAAGATTTCAGAAATATCACAAAATTCGTTTTCTCACACTCAAGGCAGACAAGGCGCCTTATTCATGACACAAATTTGAGATTAACATTTTGTCACAAGTCTAATCGATCAAGAAGTGAAAGCATTACATGATTAATTTCATAATGACATTTACACAGTCAGTTGTTGAGAGTTTGTTTCTTGAAGCTGTCAAAGCGGCGTCTGTTGAACTCCACAGCTTGAAGGAGATAGTCCCTTTGCTTGGCATCTGTTGTTATGACATTTGCAAAGTCGCTCATCATCTTGACACCACGTTCAGCAATGTCATTCACCGCTTTCAGATTTTTAACATAGTCCAACGCTTTTCTGTAGTCCTCATTCTGTGGCCAAGACGTGACAGGTTCCAGAAGCCACTCGGATCCAATGTTCAGTGTGTCCAGCAGGAAATGTGATTCTGGGCCAATGAGATCAACCAGGGTGGTCTTAGCTGTGACTCTCTGGAATAGAGGCTTTCCTGTTCTGAAGCTGTCTGGCTTCTCAGTGGCATGTAACTGGGCAGCAATGTCGTGCTTCAATGTGTCACTCAATCTACTGCTGAACAGGGCAAATGGCACGACTTCCTGCGTCAGGTACCATTTGTGGTTTTCCATCTTATTAAGTACTGCATCAGCAAGCTCTGGGTCAGTTTTCTTGTACTTCAACATGTCCTGGATTAGACTTAGATCATTCACGGGAGTCTGCAGCAGACATTGACATCATCCATACAGGAGTGTAGAACAGCGCAAGGAAGGTGTTGAGTCTTTCCAGCTTTGATACAGTGTCTTCGTCGTACTCAAGTTGATCTGCAAACATCAGCATTTTCATGGAGTACAGGTTTCTGGCCATCCATCTGGCCTGATGAATGGCGCCTGGTCGACTCCAGTGAATACCTCGAGGAGGCGTTCCTCCAAGAACAATGACTGTCAGTTCAGCCATTTCCCTGTAGTCGGCTCTTGGAAGCCTTTCTGCTGTTAGAATGTCTTGGAGTATTTCTTCACTGTTCTTCTTTTCCTTCAGCCATTTGCTGTTGATAGCCAGCATCTTTGGGTTTTCCTTGGACAAGTCCGTCCAAACATCCTTCAGATGCGCAAACCAGGGATTATCTGGCCCCTTCACCTTCCCAAACAGCTTCTCCCAAACTGCTCCTACTAGGATTTCCAGGATGTGATGTCGACAGGCCAGATAAAACACCTTTTTGTTCAGCATTTTCTCTAGCAGTTTGGCAGCTCCTCTGTGAACTCCACTGTTACTGGATGTAGTGTCAAAAACAAGGGCAGTAACATTATCCGTAAGTTCCCATGTCTCCAGTAAATCCATTGAAGCCTCAGCCTGAGCTGTGCCAGAAGAATTGTCGATGACAGGTACTCCCAATAACTTTCCTTCAGTGTATGAAGGTGGACCAGACACTAGCACAGCTAAAGTCTCTGAGGTACTTCCAGGTTCACTGCCCAAGACATCTTTGAGCAACTTTCCATCCCAGTGTAAGGCAGCGTACTGTGGGGGGTTTTCACAAAACTTGGACATGTGACTCTGGCTGATATTATACCTGGACAGCATTCTGTTGCGACGTGTTGTTGAGGTTGAGATGACGAAGTTATCCAGATCAGCCCCTCCAGCTTTCAAGGTGGCAGAAACCATGGCAGTAACTTGATTGTCTGATAAACCAAGACGATCAGCTGTATTGCAGATGACATCACATTCCATGACCTTCCTTGGAAACGTCAAAGTCACACTAGTCACAGTGTCTTGATGGTGAGAACATCCAGGACGAGGCTGATGGTAATCCATGTCCTCTGTGTTAGCGTCGTTGTCAGTTGAGTCACCCCAGGTAATGTCATCCACATGAACAACTGCCTCTTATTCTGCTGCAGCTGTAAAATAGTACAACATGTTAAGACAGTAATTGTTAAGTACATGCTAAATATCGCAATGGAGTAAAACTTAAAACTTTTTGTAACGTTCAAAGTAATTAGTTTTACCTTGTTCTTGTCTATGCTGCAGTCTTTCATTCCTCGCTGCTTGCTGCAGGGATCTTGTCTCAAAAATCTTGTCATGACCAGACATATGACCTTTCCTCTCAGTCTTTTGGTCTTCGTAGAACATGATATCCTCATCTTTCCTCTCTCTGGATAAGTCTGTTGTTCTGTATTTCCTGGATTGCATCTGGAGCTCCTATATCGAACAGGCTGTCTAATTCCAGCACAAATGCTCCTCTTTTTCCTCCAGGGTTACTTGCTGTTCCTTTGCTTTTCACCAGAGCACGATGTTTCTCATGTAGTTTCATGAAGAGCTTCATTGCGTTGTACTTGGTCATTGTCTTGATCCTAGCCATCTGCCAGAATGGGATGATAGATTCAACTGTTTCATATGCAAGGTCTTGAACCATGGGCCTCCCTGCATTTTCCGGTAAATTCTGAAGATTAAGGAAATACTGGAACGCCTGTCTGTTGGTGGGAAGCTGGGAACCACTGATAAAAGCTGAAGGGTATCCAACCAGGAAAGTTTCAGTGAGAGATCTGGTAGATGGCCCAGTTGACACCTGCCTGTGGACAGTACGTGGAGGTTCTGAGATATCAACTGTGCGCCCACGGAGCTTCCTCAGCTCCTTGCTTAATGCCATTGTGAAGTTGTAACTTGTAGATGGTTTTCTAGATTCTGATTGAGTTTCTGTTGTTTCCTGAAAAATTATAGATAATTATTATTATTATTATTAATTATTATTTATTTATTATTATTATTATTATTATTATTATTTATTAATTTTATGCTCTTTCATTTGATACCTAATTTGTTGCTCTATCTTGTTTAGATCAAAAGTTAAAGTGCAAAACATAATTCAAGGGACCCCGGAATTGGCGCTTTGGCCGATTTCAAGGCAGAAAATTTAAAGCTCCATGCGGCAATGCTTCCCAACATCCTAGGTCAAAATAGTTGTGATTTTCGGCTTTTTCAGGTCAAAAAGCATGGGAAAATGTACAGAAACCTATGAAAATAAGAAAACGTTGATTTTTGAACAGGCCTAATGTCACGGCCCCTTTGAATAGGCTTCAACATAACTCGATCTCACGCCTCTTGATTTAATAAAGTTTATACTACAAAGCCGCGTAATCTACAAGTCAAAGAGAGAATCAGAGCGGTCATTCAAGAAGTTAGTCATGTAGAACTCGACAACATTGCAACAAAATTCAACAAATGCGCCGGTCAAATGGCTGAAATGCTTGGAAAATGATTGCTACTAGGTGAAAGTGTGAATCAAATTTTACTTTGTGGGGCAAAACACATTTTTATATAATAAAAAATAATAAAAAAATCTCTACTGATTTTGTGCCACCCTGTATAAACGAGGTTCGGTGAAATCCATCATTTGTAAAGCAACGAATATTCTGCAGAGCAAAAATTATCTACGGAAAATTAAGTAAATAAAATTTTAAAAGAAGTTAAACAAAGAATTGTTAAAGATTAAAAGAAAAAGAAAATAATCGTTTAAAAGTTCATTAAAAAAAAAAGGACAAAAGAGACGAATCTATGACCAGAAAAGAACCAATTTTCCACGTGTCAAAATTCAATATATATATATATATATATATATATATATATATATATATATATAGAGAGAGAGAGAGAGAGAGAGAGAGAGAGAGAGAGAGAATGCCCACTGCGCCTTGCCTTGCGCAGAAAAAAAACTTTGTGGTAGACTGGGAGAGAAGGTTTTAGTGTGTTACTAAAACTTTCCCTTAATGTGTATACTAAACTTGGTGCAGATTACCCTCGCAGTTTAGTGGGCCTCCTCCCAGTTTCCCTTAGAGGGAGACTGAGAGGGGCGTGTGTATTACTAAAATCTTCCCTGGTTCCCCCTTAATGTGTATACTAAATTGGGTGCAGATTACCCTCGCCGTTTAGGTGTGTATAAACGAACAGACATCATCATCATCATCAATATATATATATATATATATATATATATATATATAAAATTCTATAAACACACACAAAGAAAAAGGAAAAATACTAAAGTAACTAGAATTTTCGAATTAGCAAAAGAAATAATAATTCGCGTCCAAAATGCATTTGAGAAGTAGTTTAAAAAAAAACAAAAAAAAACGGGGCGATTGATATGTTTGGGCAAAACCCACACAATTTCGTTAGAAATTCAGATTATAAAAAAATGTTACAAAATAAACAAAAAATAATGGGTGCAAAAATAAAATGATTAACTCGATCTTCGTTGTATGTGATTAGGTTTTTCAATAAAACAACTATATATATATATATATATATAAAGAACGACGCTTGTGTAGAAGAGTGTTCCGCACAAGATGAGGAGGGAGAACAAGCAAATGAAAAATGAGGTACCTCCCAGGAATCGAACCCGGGATCATCCAGTTGCCGATCAGATATGCTAACCACTGCACCAAAGTCCCCGATCAGATATGCTAACCACTGCACCAAAGTCCCCGATCAGTCACAACTCGTAATTCTCCCACATACGAGCGGAATCAAATGCCCTGAGGGGGCACTTTCGCATGCCGTACATATATACATTTTAACTGTAAACAACACACAGTATAATTAATGTAAAGAACGACGATTGTGTAGAAGAGCTTTTGTACGGCATGCGAAGGTGCCCCCTCAGGGCATTTGATTCCGCTCGTATGTAGGAGAATTACGAGTACTGACTAATCGGGTCCTTGGTGCAGTGGTTAGCATATCCGACCGGCAATTGGATTATCCCGAGTTCGATTCCTGGGAGGTACCTCATTTTTCATTTGCTTCTCTCTCCTCATCTTCTGCGGAACGCTCTTCTACACAAGCGTCGTTCTTTACATTAATTATACTGTGTGTTTTTTGCAGTTAAAATGTATATATGTACGGCATGCGAAGGTGCCCCCTCATGGCATTTGATTCCGCTCGTATGTAGGAGAATTACGAGTACTGATTAATCAGCATGCTGTCAGACACACGCTTCTCTCTTCTTCTCTGCAGCATGCTCTCAGACACACACTTCTCCCTCCTTTCTTCACTACACATACATGAATTTCATACACTACACAATCTTTTCAAATTTCTAAAAAAAAAAAAAAAATGACATGGTAAACCTCGGAGACCTTGATTTCAGCTCGCTCCTTCTTATATATGGGAGGCCCTTCCTTTCTGCATAAAAAAGTATCGGAATTGTTCAAGAATTAGAATGAATGGTTGCCAGTTTATTTTTGTATAAATTTTTGTTCATTATATTTAATTATTTTTGTTACGTTTTTTTATTTCTTACTTTTTAACGATGATGATGATGGAAATTTAATTTTCCGAAAGGTTCGCCAATAAACTTAATCTGTACCGTCTCCTCGTCCTCTTTCTTCGCACTGAATTGCGTTTCCCCAAGAACGAAACGCTTTCGATCGTGTGTGTTGTGTGTGTGTGTGTGTGTTGTGTGTGTGTGTGTGTGTGCCAAAAAAAAAATATTACCCTGATTTTGAACAATATAATT
>JAJOZX010008076.1:177500-198649 GCA_023014485.1 Bathynomus jamesi | reverse complement strand
CCTTGGCGGCTATGCCTACAATGCTAATTTGCAGCTTTGCACTTCACCAAAAATAAATTATATATAGTGTAATTTATACGAAGACAACACCTTTATATAGTTCTAACTAATCTTAATTAAAAAAAGGATCAACAGCTAAAGGGTGCCACTGAATTGAAAATAACAACCGAATTTAAAGTCCACGAAACACAAAATGTTCGATTCATGTAAATCAAATGACTGGCTTCAGTACGAGTCAATCACCAAAAATGCCAGTCATATTACACTGCACAACATCATACAGGGCATATTATATAGGCACTATTCGAGTTGTACAACGCAACGTGATTCGTGTTATTATAAATTTGTCATCATAGTCTTTATGTTTGCATTTTCTAGATACAGTAGTAAATTAACGTAAAACGATTTGAATAACGTTTTTAGACTACTTCGTAAAACCAGGGAAATCCCGGGATTTGCTGCGCTTGTCCAGGATTTAGGTTATCATTCTCCACCCGGAATCCCGGAATCCTGGTTGAGAAACCCTAGGTGAAGGGGGGGGGGCCCTAAAATCCATGAAATACATACCCTAAATGGATAGGAAATGCAGAGAAGCGCTAAAGAAAAAGATTTAGGAAGTTGTAATGACTGATGACGCGCAATTTGAAACACAAAATTAGATAGCAATAAACGAAGCAAAAGGAATAATTGACAGATACTGAGAACCTTTAAAGAAGGGATAGGAATATAATGATTTCTCTGTTTTCCAGTCTATTTGAGCCATATTTGATCTGGATTCTTCCCAAGTTACAATCTTAGAGATTAGGTTAAAAGCATCAAATTTGTTTCTCTCTTTGTGTGTGTATTTTCTTTTGAAGCTGTAGCCATATTACTTGATATTCCGGTGATGTTCTGGTCAGATATAGTCGTTGGAGTTATTTTTATGTCATCAGTTAGATTGTTGTCGATTATGAATACCAGATCCAAGCAGTTATTTTTTCTGGTGTTTTGTGTTATTTTTCGTGTTAACATAAATTCATTCGTTAAAGCCATCAGCATATTTGCTTGTTGCTGATCCTCTCTTGTGCCCTCTTTGTCTGGTTTATATATATATATATGGTGGCGCAAAAGTCGCGCATCATAGGAATTTTCAGTGTTGACCTGAAAGAAAAAAAATATATATATATATTAACAATAGACGAGAGGGTGAGCTTGGTTTATAATGTATGGAATACCAGGTACAACACATCGATGAATTGGTACAGAATTTAAATTCTGTACATTGAACCTATTTCTTCCAGAGTTGGAGATGTCTGGCATTCCGCTTGGGAACACTCCACATTCTACTCGTACCTTTCCGATTTTCCAGTTTTGTTTGGGTGATTATCGGGTTCAGATTGAGGTTATGCACTAGTTTTTCTATTATTTTCTATACGTGTATTATGGTGTACCTTTCTTCTTCTTTCCAACGAAAATAGCTTTAATGTACCTAGTTTTTCCCCAGTAATTGAGTTCTTTGCAGCCATCAATCTTGGCTGTGAAATTTCTTTGTATTTCTTAAAGATTATTGGTTTACATCTTATACTGAGATGACAAGACTGAGCAGTATTCCAGTTGGTGTGATCAATGTTTTCATTAAGGGAATCATTACTTCTTTGTCCCTTCTTTTAAAGGTTTTCGGTATCTGTCGCGTAATTCTTTTTGCAATGTTTATCGCTATCTGACTTTGTTTCAAATTTCGCATAGTCGGTCATTATAACTCCTAAATTTGGGGCATAATTTTCAACTTGTCTTAGCTTCTTATTTTTTCCATATCTCAAGAGCTGAAAATTTTCGGTGTTAAATTTTATGTTCTTTCCTTCTGATCAACTATATATTCTGTTTGTGTCCGCATGTACGGATTTCACATCTGCATTTCTAATTTTTCTGCCGATTTTTGTATCGTCAGCAAAGGATGTAACTGTACTATTATTGGTTACTTCGTTATCTATATCTGTTAGCATGAGAGAGTAATAAATAAGAGTGGGGCTAATATTTTTCCTTGTGGTACTGACCTACGTACTTCCGATTCTGATGATGATATTTCTTGGATTTTAACAACTTGCTGTCGTTCTCTGAAGAAGTTATAGCACCATTTTCCCACTTTGCCCGTTATTCCCATATGTTTCATTTTATGTGCTATTATACCATGATCACACTTGTCGAATGCTTTAGCAAATTCGGTGTATATTACATCATAGTTAACATTGTTTTCAAGCGTATCAATTATGTTGTTACAGTGGCGCTCATAAGTATTCGTACAAAGAAATATTTCAGTTATATTCGCCCTTATCTTTTGTACCATGCATAAGATAGTTAGGAGAACTTTACCGTTGGTTTTAAAAAATTTAACAAATAAAAAAATTAGTTTAACTCCAACATATAATATAAAACATCAAAGAATTTAAAGAAAATAAAAAAAAGTTAAAATGCAAACGTTTTTGTACATTTACCAACAAAATTACTTAATACTTTGTGTGTCCACCTTTTGCTTGAATGACTTCAATGATTCATTTTGGGCATTATATGAGATATATATATATATATATATATATAGGGTGTAACAAAAGTCCGTTGTCATAGGGAACTAAGATATAACAGAATAGTTTTAATTATACACTGCAAACAATACAATCAACTTACCAACTAATCTAGTACATGCTCAAATTGCATTCCATGTAGCCATTGATACATTTCTACTCGTCTTTGTAAGCTGTCGATTACGTTTTGAAGTGTTTCCACACTAATTCTGTTACATTAATCTGTATTTTTTTCTTTTAACTGCTGGATCGTTCGAGGTCTTGATTTATAAACAACGGACTTTCAGTGGACCCACAAGAAGAAGTCAAGTGGGGTCAAATCAGGTCTTCGGGGCGGCCATTCCACACAACCTCGGCGTCCTCTCCATCTGCCACGAAGATTCTCATCTAACCATTGTCTCACTGAAAGAGCGAAATGAAGAGGTGCATCATCTTGCTGAAACCAGCACTTTCGTCTAGCATCCAAAGACATTTCGTCAATGTACTGTTGCAAAATTCCCTCCAGAATGTTGTTCAAGTAAGAATTCTCGTTCATGGTTTCATCAAAATATTACAACCTGTAAATTAAAGAAAAAACTTCATTAGTTAAGCAACAAAATGCAAAACTGCATTATTTTGGTTTTGTTGTAATAAAATTTTGAAACCGGAACAGGACTTTGTGGACACCCTGTATATATATATATATATATATATATATATATATATATATAGAGAGAGAGAGAGAGAGAGAGAGAGAGAGAGAGAGAGAGAGAGGGGTGGGTGGGTTATAACATGTGGGACGCACGTTCAGGATGGCTTCAGGACCTGAAAACAATGAAAAAAGTTTATATAAACATATGCCCGAAATCGCTTTGTTTCCGAGTTATAGCCCGTTTTGTGTTCCAGCAATTCCTTCTACAAACTGTTTCAAACACTGCTTGCCGACAATGTTTGTGAGTGTGTACGAGACTTGTTGCCTTGCCGATTGTAATGTTTCGTACACTCTATGACATGTTTCAATATCGTTGAGTGTAGAGCCATCAGTCAGTCAGAGGTGCATCGCGGTGTTTCACTGTTCGTATTTCTTACCGTGAATAAGTGCAGTCTTGTGAAAAAAAAACCTTAAAAGTTTTTTGTGCTATTCAGTGATAGTGTGCATTTGAAGTGAGAATGGAGGCTTATTGAAACAGAGAAATGGCAGACATGCATCTCATGTATGGACTTGACGAGTGTAATGCGGCCGCAGCAAGACGTCTGTATGCGGAAAGGTTTCCGAATCGCCGTCTGCCAGATAAGAAGACCTTTCAGAGAATAGACGAGCGTCTTGGTGATACAGGATCATTCAACAAGCGAGTTTCAGATGGTGGTAGACCAATCAGCGCCAGAACTGTTGAGTTGGAGGAGCAGGTCCTGAATTGCGTGGAAAACAGCCTGGTGTCAGCACCCGAAGGATAGCAGCAGCAGAGGGTTAAGATACACAACTGTGTAGAGAATTTTACGAGAACAACAGCTTTACCCATATCACATTCAGAGGGTACAAGGCCTTAATGAAGCTGATTTCCCACCACGAGAGGCTTTTTGTACTTCGTTCCTTCAACAGTATGCTCGCGATCCTCCTTTTCTATCATCCGTGTTGTTTTCTGATGAGACTGCCTTCACAAGAAATAGTGTGATCAATTTTTAAAACACTCATCACTGGGCCGAAGAGAATCCGCATGCCATCATCATCCATTCAAGGCACCAACAACAATTTAGTATCAATGTATGGGCAGGACTTATTGCCGACAACTTAATCGGTCCTTTTGTTTTACCTGGAAGATTAAAAGGAGAATCGTATTCCAAATTTTTAAGGAATGATTTAAGGGATTTACTAGATGAAGTTCCTCTTGGTGTGCGACGTCGTATGTGGTTTATGCAAGACGGCGCTCCGCCTCATTTTAATCGAGTAGCCAGAGACTCTTTGGATGACCATTTCCCTGATAAATGGATAGGCCGTGGAGGACCTATTGCTGGCTTGCTCGCTCCCCGGACCTGAATCCACTCGATTTTTACCTGTGGGGTCATCTGAAATCCATCGTTTACGTGATACCCATTGACAACGTTGAAATGCTTCGCCAACGTGTAGAACAAGGATGCCAGAAAATCTGAGCAATACCTGGAATGTTTGAACGCGTCAGGCAGTCTATGACGAGGCGTGAGTAATATAGTTGCAAAATGCCAGAGTGCAAAGCAGTTGCATAATGTTGCATGGCACCCCACCCCTTGTTGCAAGATACCCCCACCTCCTTTGTTGCAAGGCACCTCCACCCCCCTTTGTTGCAAGGAGAGAAACCTCTTTGGGGGAGAAGGTGGACGGCCTCACCCCCTAAAGGGCCATACCTAACCTAAGAGAGGGAGAGAGGAGGAGGGGACCCAGAGGAAGTGTCTTCGCTTGACGAGAGCCAAGCGCATATGAGTCCTTCAGCCACCCCGCCGCTCTCTTATAAGGCCCCTAATCAGCCAGTTGGCTTAATCAGCCAGTGCCTCCGGGCATCAGCCAGTTGGCACATCAGCCAGTGTCTCCGGGTGTTATTAGCTCACCAGCCAGTGCCTCCGGGCATCATCACCGCCGGACATCAGTTGACGCGTCGCGCGTTAAAAGGGACCGGGTTCGTGCCCGTGCGTCCGGTTTCTGGGCGCCCTAGGCATCAGCCAGTTGGCACATGTGCGTAGGTGCGCGTCGCGCGTTAAATGTGGTTCGACCCCGTCCCGACCTTACACGGTGCCTTAGGTCTAAGGTTGGTGGAAAACAAATCAAAAAGAAAAAATAAATGAACAATTCGTACGGAAAAAATAAATCCAGGGTACCCTAATGATCCGTGTTAAACTCTAAGGTGGGTGTAAAACAAATAAAAAATAAAAAAATAAATGAACAATTCGTACAGGACACACACACACACACACATATATATATATATATATATATATTTTTTTTTTTTCATATAAGTATATAATTATACAGACTAAATTGTCAGTCGCACGAAAAAAGAAAAATAAATGAATATTCGTACGGAAAATAAATCCCTACCGTAGATCTAAGGCGGGTGTAAACACTAAAATATTTGAAAGAATAGTTAGACAGAAAATCTATACCAGTATTTTTCAGTTCCGAGTGACAATCTATCCATCTATCTATCTATCTATCTATCTCTCTGCCTGTCCGTCAATCTATCTATCTGACTGTACATCTGTCTATCTATCTATCTATCTATCTCTCTCTCTCTCTCTCTCTCTCTCTCTCTCTATATATATATATATATTGGTACATATCTCTAAAAGTTTAAACATATCTAAAATTCCGAAACTGTTTTCCAATCTGAAACCTTTATTATTATCATATATACATCTTCTCTAATATGCATGTGACCATATAAATAAATAATCAGTTTACCCGTAAAGGCCAAGACTTCTTCAGCAAATATTTGCTCAGATAAGGTTCTCTTGTAACAAAATAACACAAGTATTTTAAATTTTTTTTCGCAAAAATCCAAATTAAAATTTGAGTTGGACGGAAAATAAACATTGCTTTCATGGGTCAGCCGCGTTTAATTATAATTTTTAAAACAGGCAGATGTTTCTCATATCTTAAAACAATATTTGCTTTACGATAGAAGCTTTATGCCCATCATAGAAAATAAATTGGTGTCAACATAATGGACCTACGAATCGAGACAGATGACACGCCCAGATTTGATGGGAGACAGCCAATCACAGCACTCCGGATTGGTTCCAGAACCTCGGTTGGGAGCCATGCAGGCCTACGCGCTAATCTCCGCCCAAAATTCACCCCCAGACTTCATGGAATCAACCAATTACAACACTGTGGGGCGTGCCCAGGACCTCGGGTTGGTCGAAATGCAGGCCTACACGTTAAACCCGCCCAAATTTCACCGCCTGCCAATAGGGTGCTAAGGATCGCTCTTGTGGGTTGGTCACATGCCCCCTCATAAAGGGAGAATTTCAATGCGGAGACTCTGTTTCGTTCATTTCCAGCTAGTGATTTACACAATATGAGCCAACTGTACAACACCCCCTATTTGGTGGAGGATGAGCTCGATTCCGCTCAAGCAGCACGACTAATTTTCAGCGCGGCAGATCGGTGCGAACTTTTATCTACCCAGTTTGTTACGGAAAATTGCAACGAAATGCAAGAACCGCTCAATAAAGACGATATTGAAATGTGAGTAACTTATAAGTACCTAACCTAACTTTATTTAATGTTTTTCTACAACGTAAAAATTAATCCCAGGATTCTTTCCCGTTTCTAATTTATTTAGTATTCTAATTTCCTTTAATTTATTTTAATCCCAGGGCTCTTTTCTCGTTTATAATAATATAACCTAACCTTCTCGTTCATAATATAGCCTGACCTAACCTAGCACGATTGAGCCTAACCGGGCCACATTTATATACATCGTTTCATTCAGTGTTATTGAACTTATAAACGCGTTTTCAAAAATATTTTTAAATTATTGTCTGGTTCCTTCGTCGTTATTTCTGCATATATATATATATATATATATAAATATATATAGTGTGTTTTATTTGTACATCTCTCGACAGTTTAAAAATTTATAGAAAGTTCTACAGATAGGATGTTAAAATTATCAAAACCTTTAAGAATTGCCTGCGTTTTTGAAAAATAATTTTAAATTATTGTCTGACTCCGTCGTTATTATATATATATATATATATATATATATATATATATATATATATATATATATATGGTGTATTTTATTTGTACATCTCTCGACAGTTTAAAAATTTATAGAAAGTTCTACAGATAGGATTTTAAAATTATCAAAACGTTTAAGAATTGCCTGCTTTTTGAAAAATAATTTTAAAGTATTGTCTGGTTCCTTCGTCGTTATTTCTGCATATGCACTCCCAGCTAATCTTACGTTTGAAAACTGTCAGGATATCTGCTTATGGTTTCAATTTGCTGTTAGCCTAACCTAGCTTTATTTTAATTTATAAAAAAGCCGTAATAAAGTGAAGTGAACTGCTATCTGCTCAGAGGGCCGGTCTCTATTCATATATATATATATATATATATATATATATACACAGTGTGTCCGTAAAGTCATGGTGGGATTTTAAATAGCTATTATTGCAACGAAACATGATGATGAGATGAAAAAAAGGCAAATTGAAGAACAACTCTAAAAGAATAACTTTATTTAACGTAGTTCGATATGGGCTCCTCTGGTAGCCCTGCAGACATCTAGGCGGTGATTCAATTCCAGCCACACACGCCCAAGAACATCAGGAGTGACGGATGCGATAGCTTCCGTGATTCGCTCGTGCAAGTGATGAATATCCCTAATGGGTACACTGTACACGCTTTGCTTGACGTAACCCCACAAATAAAAGTCCAAAGGTGTCAGGTCCGGAGAGCGTGGAGGCCATGGCTTCCATCCTCCTCTTCCTATCCATCTCTGTGGAAATTTTTCATTAAGGAATTCTCGAACAACGTTGGCATAGTGCGGAGGAGCACCATCTTGCTGAAAGATGACATTATTGTTAATAAATTGGGGTACTGCAAAATGTTCCAACATAGCGAGGTAGTTGTGTGACGTCACAGTGCGTTCCGCGAAGAAAAATGGGCCAATCACTCGATCTCGTGCTAGAGCACACCACACATTAACTTTCGGGCTATTACGCTCATGTTCAACATAGGCATGTGGACAGCCTAGACTAACTACGAGATAAAGGTTAAGCTTAGCCTAGACTAACTACAAGATACAACTTTGAGAGTTGTTCTTAAATTTGGCATTGTTTCATCTCATTATCATGTTTCGTTGCAATAATATAGCTATTTAAAATCCCACCATGACTTTACGGACACACTGTATATATGGTGTGTTTATATTTGTACATTTCTTGTACAGGTAGGATTTTAGAAATATTAAAACGTTTAACAATTATCTGCTTTTTAAATTCGTGGCATTTTCTCTTGCTGTAGCTCTTTATTTTTACTTAACCTTATAGGACCGATGCGGAACTTGAACGCATTATAGACACTTTTGATGAAAGGGGAATAAATGAAGGGGCAGCCACCCCACCTAGCCAACCCAGCGACCTGGATACGGAAGTCGCGGTATTGACTCACAGCCGGTCAAGTGAGTGCCAGCTTCTTGAGGAGCTAATGTAAGTGTTTTTAGATTATATAGTATGTTTTTACTTTTCTTGTGGAATCGTGAACAATAAGTTTGGGTAGGCCAGGTTAGGCTACGACAGGTTATAATATATATATATATATATATATATATATATGGTGTACACAAAACGATTTAACGCATCCAATTTCGTGACATTTATTTAAATTACAGGCCGAAACGGAGCTAGATCGTATTATAGCCACTTTTGACGAAAGGGTGATAAATGAAGTGGTAGCCACCCCGCCTAGCCAACCCAGCGATCGATACAGAAGTCGTGGTACTGGCACACATCGGTCAGCGAGTGCCAGTTTGTAGAGGAGATTATGTAAGTATTTTTGAGGATAAGAACAAAACCCAATATATTTTCATTTATTAAATAGAAAACATGTACAAAAAGGTCAGCATCCGTTACATAATTCTTAATGGCTACAGCTACAAATGTATATACAGATTTACACAATATAGATATATCTTACACATTACAGGGGGTACTAACATATGGGAACTTTTTTTATCTGTCTGCATACATATTTATCATTCATATTTGTGTCGCATAAATCGAATAATTTTAAAAAATTCATAAATCCCTTCCCACGTGACATATGCATGAGAAACAAAATACAATACATCCACATGTTTCAGTATAATATCCTTGGAAACGATATGGATTCCAAATAATCTGGCACGCCTAGCTGCGCTATAAACTTACAATTCGAGTCATTCCACGGTGGAAATCCGAGTGAATCGAAATAGTACATTCTTTCCTTAGTTTTAAAATAGATTGCAAACCAATGAATACCCTCACCCCCACAATGTCGGTGTTAACGATAACCCCGTACCAGTTTCTCGAACTAGCCAGCTTCAATATTTCATTCTTCGCAAAAACACCGATAAATTTGGAACGCGCGAAGCGGTCACTTTTCATCACTCTCTGATTGTATTCGCATCCATTTTAAAAATCTGTGGTGACGTTCCTGAAACGATCAACTCTATTAGTGCCTGTGATTCTAGATACACGAGTGCACTTATAGGCGCGTCTATAGGTTTGGCAAACTCCAACCTCACTGAGATGTCCGCTCTGTTGTGGTTTAAATGCGTATTTACGCCAGCAGTTAAGTCTGGCGTAATGTCAAATGAGTAAATATTAAACTCTTCCACAAATTCTTTCAGCGTTATGCCGAAACCAAGTTCATCACACGCTCCTGTATTATGAGCCAAGACTACTATAGCTCTCGCGCAGAGCGGGAACACAGCATCTGTTGAGTAATCCATATTCATTACCCCACCCAGAGCGATGCCATTTACGTATAGAGTAATATTTTTAAGGCCGAAATTCTCGAATTTTAAGGCACTCTTTTTATATTTCCATTCGTCGAGGCGTGGTCTTGCATTCCAAAATATCCTTTTAGGTAGGACTCCAAGAGCAATGTTTTCTAGCTGTTTCGATGCCAGCCCTGCGGGAATCGTGTACAGTTTGATCTGTACCCTGTTAATTGGATATTTCACTGGTGTGTATCAAGTCTTTCTCAATTTCTATTTGCTTCGGGGAGCTTAATTTCACTCGGCGTATACGCAAATACGTTTCCATGATGTGTATCACAACGGGTTTCGCGCCTTCTTCTTGGTCAGTCCCCAGATTTATGCAGATCTCAGGGTTCGTGCGGGTAAGCTTCAATTTCATATCCACCCCGTTCATAAGCAACTTCTCCTGGAATGTAAAGTCTGTATGCAGGCGTCCAAAACACTCGTATATCTTTTTTTAGAATTTTTAAATTTATCCTTTATACTACTCTCGTCTTTAGTGTGGTAATACCCCTCGGCGGTTAAAAAGGTGTCCTTCGCTTCTTTTGAAAAGTTGAGGACATTTTCCAGATAGGCTCGTAGGTGATAGTACCCCGTGCCTGCCGAGATGTTAGTCTGATTTAAATATACGTCACACTGACTGAATATGGAGTGCAGAAAGTTGGTTTCAGGGTAGGCAGCGTAACTATCATCGCAGTCCGTTCCGTCAGAATGGGCTATGCGTAGTTTAGCATACATGTGCATGCAACTCGGGTCAAAAAAGTAAGGGCCTGAGCTGGGTATCACGAATTCTATAGGGGCACTGGGTGAACTAATTGTGTTTAACGGTTAATTGTAATAAAGTCACTATGTTCAATAGAGACCTGGTAGGTGGCATATCAAAGAGGGACAGTTCCGATTTACAGCATTGTGAACTACACGGATGGATGAAACGTGCCATGACGAGTCAGAAATAGTGCCACCTCCCTCGGCGAGTATTAGTCAATCTATGATTCGTGAGAGTAGCGTCCTCAGCTTATATCAGAAAAAAATGATCAGCCATAGGTTTCATACGCTTAGAGCACTTCTTTTTTGGTTTCCTTTTGCGTTTAACGCCACGTGATGGTAACCCCTTCTTCCTAGCAGATCTCTTCTTTCCGCCACGTGTTGGTAACCCCTTATTCCTGACAGATCTCTTCTTTCCGCCACCACGCATTTTTCTCTTCGCATCTTTGATGATTTCATCCCGTGTACGTTTTAAATGTTTTTTTAGAGCTTCTTTAGGCTTAGTGCCAGCCAATATGTCCTCTGCCGCGTTAAAACCTGTTTGTAACGCCTTCCTCCCTAGGTACCTGGCCCCCCTCTTCAACAGTGGGACAGCGGTGCGTAGTATGGATGAAAAAATGGACCCAAGTCCACTACCACGCTGGTATCTCACCCCTCGTATACGGTGAAAGGCTTTCTGTCCATTATAACTCAGTGCGTCGAAAGTGCAGCTTCACTGTTAAGCTCCCGTCACCGAATGGGAAATTTTACCCTCAATCGTTCTTATATATATTGAGATATTGGTTATTAGATTAGTTGCGACATTCACATAATGGGGTATGTCATATGTAATACTCAAACTCCTTCCTCTATGGTTGGGGATGTGAGCTATGCGTAGCAGGCGTGCCTGGGTATCCCCAACAAACTGGTGTTCCGCTATATTGCTGTAAATATAGCACATGTCTGGAGGCTGAGAGCTTTCATCCAATTTCTCCATCTTCAATTGATACACTAAGGTGGACAAGTCATGCTGTGCCTCGTGAAAGGTGTCTCTTTGGAAGGCTGATCGATATCGCCCCTCGGTTATAATTTTGAACACTCTTCCGTCTTTAAGATTTCTGTTAACCTTTGATTTTAGGATTAGAGTATGTGCAGGGTTTCCTTTGTTTACGATTTCGTATAATAAATCATTCGTAAGATTTGAGTTTTTTAAACTCACGTTTAAGTCTCTCACAACATCCTCAGCCGAACCATAACGCCCGGTCCTAGTGTTACTTCTGTACTGTAAAACGTGCAACCTTAGTCCGGGCGATACGTATAGTTTCATCCCGAGTTAACCCGGCTTTTGTACACTCATTACAGTCTCTAAGAATCGTAAAAACGGTATCTTTATAATCAATATTTAAAAAGAGGGTGTCCAGCTGAATTTCACATATCCCCACCTCATACGAATCACGACCCAATTCAATGGGTCCATGGAGCTCTGTTACAAAGTTGGCTAGTGTGTTGTTAGGGTGTACAGACAGGGACGAGGAGGACGGGAGTGTGACGTAGAAATGGTTAGGAGTCATGCTGCATACTAATTAAGCTTCATTACTGCATCAGCTTTTATATAGGTATTGAAGCTTTCTGGGTAACCTAGCCACTTCACCAGGTACATTTTTCTCTTCCTGTACCTTTGCTTCCTAAATTTTCTCAATTTTAAACACATTT
Source organism: Bathynomus jamesi (assembly GCA_023014485.1). NCBI lineage: Eukaryota > Metazoa > Arthropoda > Malacostraca > Isopoda > Cirolanidae > Bathynomus > Bathynomus jamesi. Next base: position 186,150 of record JAJOZX010008076.1, on the reverse strand, counting down.
TTTCCTAAATTAAATACCACTTTCTGCAATTCCTCGCGGTAAAAGCCTCCCGAGATCTCTTCTCCATTCAAATCTTCAACGTAATACATCATTATCTCACCTTTAGGCTCATAGCCCTAACTTTAAAAATCTCGCGTGTCCATCCTTGCTCAAAACCCTTCGCGAATTTATTTCCCGAACGTGACAGCCTTACATAGTCATTGATTTTGAAACGCGCAGAGTGTGGTGGTGGTGGCGGCACTCCATCTCTTCTCGGGCGCTTGCCTCTTTCTAAAACATCGTTAGGCGTTGTACCGATCGTACGATGGTGTGAACGGTTGTAGGATGAAGCCAATGAACCGAGAACGTTTATATATCTGTATGTGTTTTTATGTGTAAAATATCGGTGCATGCGTTCCTTTATGGTACGTTGAACTCTTTCAGCTAAAGAAGCCTTATGTATAGAATTGGAAGTGTAATAGCTGATATTAAACTCTGACAGCATGTTCTGAAAAGCGGTCCTATAAATTCTTTTCCCATATCCGTACAAAAATAGCCAGGAATCCTGTTTTCTTTCAACATCAGCGTTTTGGCCGCTTTAGCAACTGTTTCAGGCGATTTATTTTTCAGGGGAATTAGCCACAGGTATCTAGAGAATACATCTATTATGAATAGGATGTAACGGTAGCCATCGTTATACATTGAATATCTTTGCATGTCTGTTAAATCTGCCTGCCAAATAGAGTCAATCGAGGCGGCTGTTGTCTTGGCTGTTTTAAACCTTTTTCTCACCGGTTTATGAAGTGTATACCCCGCAAAAATCTCTCAACATCTTTTTTCCTTACACCATAAACACCTCTGTACAATCTATTAACGCCACCATAGGATGCGGGTTAGAAATGTCATAATAGTGCTTACTTAATACGTTAGCCATTTGCGTATTTTAGAGGCACGTGGATAAGGTTGGCCGCCTCTCTTCTTTCTCCTCTTCAGAGACACTGCAGCTGCTGGGGGCGAAGGTGTACTCAGTTGTGACACGTGCGATGCATGTTCCAAGTCTTTTAACCTATTCAGATTACCTATCAATGTTTTGGGGACATTTATTTGTTGTAGTCTTGCTTTAATATGCCTCCATCCTGTTGGTGAGGGCCTATCCCACTTTCTCACCAGATCATGAACAATATCAACGATATTGGCCTTGTACCCTTGTTCCTTCAACAATGACCTCGCCTGTATCGGTCCACTGTATGATGGGGTCCTCACTCAATAGATTATAAAGACTTACCCTTTATTCCTCAATGTATGGGGGAGGCTTTTTTTAGCACATGTTCGATGTGTTGTGTTCCGCTGCTCTTTGGTTGCCCAGGTCCTGTGTCGCTATGCTCAGCGCTACTCGAGCTGTGCCTCACGGGAGCTCTGTAGGATGCTTATAATCTTCGTACTCATGAAGAAATTTCTGCAAAGCCTCTTGGTACAAGATCCTTTTCTCATCAGGTGCCTTTTCACTGTTTAATAGGGCTAGCAACTCACTTTCCATTCTTTTAAGCCTACTTTTACGGGGTTCTAGAACCGCATCTGGAGTCTTTGAACTTTGTAATGAAGCATACACCTCGTGCGGAATCACAACCACCTTCTTCATTATATTAATCTAGTCAGTAAAGGCCCAAAACTGAAAATAAGATGGGCAGGAACGATCCTCCTCTTTGTACAATAATGCTTTTTCTTACCCACAGTCTGACTTTTATGGCGAGCGTCCGTATTATGTTCTTGTAACGACGTAAGCGAGTCTTCTGAGAGGTTTCATTGGAACATTACATTTTATAACATTAAGGCAGATTTCACAGATGCATTTTAAAAAGTCAGAGTCGATATTTTTAACAAACATCTGCTGCAATGCTCGAGGCAGTCGTTGATAGATTTTTATTAATTCGCGGTATTTCTTTAGCCTATTCGTCATTCTGGAATATACACGGTTTCAGGTTCGCTTGGAAATATATTCGTTCTTAGAAGCACCCTAAACGTGTTTCGCGGGTGAAGGTCACAAAGCAAATATCCATAACGTTGGTTTGTGACCTCTTTATAAACCTCCAAAAACTCCTTACGCTGATTCGGGAACATTTGACTGGCTAATACCCCAATTTGTGACACATCTCTACGTTGCGCGAATAAGACTAGATATTGCGTATTTAGCGACACATCGCGCATGTATCTATTTTTGAAAAATAGATTCTGATTGATGAAGAACACGCTTATGTTAAGGTGGTGGGAGAATACTGTAAATGTCTCGGCAAACGTTTTATCCATCTCCAACATGAGGTCGTCAATTACGATGACTGTATGTTCATTTCCCTTTAACGAATTAACGTCATAGACCCCCTTGTGGAACAAAACATCATCTTGGTACTCGTTGAACACTGATTGTATGTCGAATAGCACCATATAACTTTATGCACAAATTTTGAGAACATTTCCCCTTTTCTTTAATGATTTTAAGCATAAACACCGTTTTACCACATCCTGTAGGTCCAGATAATACATGTGGATGGGCTCGTGAACCTGAATTTTTCTACAGATTCCATTTCTAACACGTCACACCCCTAAGTGGGTCATTTACAAAATATTACAAAGCACCCCATCATCAATATCACGGATGAACCCACTGACCGTGCATCTACAGTACCCACCCCCGCCGATGAGCCCTCACCAGCGACACCTGTAGCACGAAACAGTTCAAAGCGGTGGTGTGATGACGAACCCTCCACGTCAGGTATAAAGCGCTCCAGGGTTGTTGGAACGCCGGTAATAGAACCCCAACCCTCAACGTCTTATGCAAAAAAAAAACAATAGTACCTTCCGCCAATATACCCCCTTATTCGCCCTCCACAGCAGCTCCCCGTTCTGTTGAGGCTGCAGTAATAGTCCCCAGCCCTCAACATTTTACGACACAAACCCCACAATATCGCCTTCCTCAAATATAACCCCTTATTCATCCTCCACAGCAGCTCCCCGTTCTGTTGAGGATGGTACAGTATAACATTCGAGTTGGTGCGTACCGCAACCCCAACCTCAGCCTTGACTAGAAATCGATATATAGTCAGGGTTGATCCTAGATCCGTGTATAGCAACGGTATTGAACACGGACTACGTCGCGTAGTAGAACGTATTGTAGAGTTTGCCCTTCAGAACCGCGACGAGCGTGAAGTCAGGACGAGGCTGTCCTTCGGATTCGGGTCAGATGATGGTGATGTAGATGATTTTTGGGTAGTAGTACCATTCAGGCGTTTGGCGGCTGAAGATGTAGAGTATATATTAGGTCGTATAATGCAGGCCTCCCAAAGTAGTATAGCCTTCAATATGGACAACTTCACGGTAAATATTGACCGTGTATTCCGTGTTGCGGGTCATAGTGCCACACCGTACACTCTTAACGTCAATTCTCAGGCTATTTATAGACGGCATATAAACGTCGATCGTGGTTGCGGCTTTATAGCAGTAGTCTTAGCACGTATGTTTACTGTACTAAATACGAGGTCCGAGCAAATTTGGCTGCCTACGGTAGTGGAGCGTGCCCGTAAACTAGCTGTAGACTGTGAACTTGAGTTTGACTGTAATATGGGTCCTGAAGAACTGAGAAGGATAGAACAGGAAAGAATGCTCGTATAGTTGTATTTGGACTGGATGATCGTCGTAGAACTGTGTATGTTTTTAAAAGCTGTGTGAGATCGTACAAGACCCTTACTTATTTTAGGATTGTCAGGGACAACGTGTCTCCCCATCTGTAATGTAAGGTGCCTTTACGCAAATTATGATAAAAGTCGAAAATATGGACGACATCATGATGTGTGTAAGGGGTGTCTCGAATTTGCGGATGATATAGTGAAACATTGTAAAGATTGGCACATGGTATGTGAGCAGTGTAAAAGCCACGAATGTGAAAGCCGTGTAGTTGAAGCTAAGAAGAGGGACTGTAATGTGTGTATACGCACATTTTTCAATAATAGCTGTTTTGAGCTCCATAAATCAATTGGTACGTGCAGGAAAATGAGAATCTGTGAATGTGGTATGTTTCACACCTTGAATGGTAGCGGCGAGTTCAGACATAGTTGTGACGAAATTCACTGCTCTACATGCCATGAGAAATATAAAGCGGATGGTGTAAAGCATGTATGTTATATGAAAAATGCTAAGCCTAGAAACAACCCTTATATAACAGTACTACGATATAGAAACATACACGAACGCTGAAACCAAAGAGGTAATTCTGCATTTACTTGTGAGTCAGACTATTTGTGATGAGTGTATGGAGATCGAGTGTGATGAGTGCCACAAATGTGTTAAACGGACAAGCGTTTTTAAAACTAATGTCCACGATAGTCCTGTAAAACTATTTGTGTCCTATATTGTCAAGTTAGCGGACAAGTTAAAAAAAATTATTGTGTATATTCTTGCCCATAACGGGGCAAAATTTGACACACAGTTCCTTTATAAGGAGTTGCTTGAGCACGAGTCCTCTGAGATATTTACAGGTGATCCATTGAAAAGAGGTAACAAATTAATACAGATGCAAATAAGAGGTAATGTACAATTTAAAGACACTTTATTATTCACACCTTGTAAATTAGCAAAGCTACCCAAGATGATGGGCGTATCAGCTGAGGTTTCAAAAGGATACTTCCCTTACACATTCCTCACTAGTGAAACTTTAAATTATGTAGGTTTACCTCCACCCAAACATTACTTCAACTATGCTTTTATGAGTACAGATGAACGTGAAGATTTTGATCGATACTACAGCAGTTTTAATGAACGTAATCCTTATAATATAGATGATGAATGTGAGCGTTATTGCGTGAATGATGTGCGCGTGCTTAGAGTATGTTTCCAGGCCTTTAGAAGAATGTACATATGTCGTAAAGATACCTTAGTCTTTATCCAGAGAAACAACCCCCGCAGTTATGGGCACAAGGCTATTTATTGGCTCATACACCTACAGCAGCAGACAGGTGTATACATAAAACACGCCTGCAACATGGGTGAAGTTCCCATTAAGGTTAATGGTCGTGCTTTTTGGGTTGATGGTCTAAGTGAAAACCGTGTCACTGGCGAGAAGACTGTGTACTCCTTTAACGGTTGCTGGTGGCATGGATGCCCGCGTCCGCGTCCTGAGTGTGGAATCGCAGGAAATATCCACGGTAGATCTCCTGCCTACTGTCTTGCGTGGACGCGCACCCGCGATCAACTTATAGGATCCCAGTTCACTCACAAAGTCTTGTGGGAGCATGAATATGATGCACGGATAGAGACAGACGGACAATACCGTGAACAAATAAACACGATCAAGCGTTTAATGGTGCCGGATCCTCTCAAATGCGGTGATAGCTTGTTCGGAGGGCGTACAAATCCCTTCAAGCTATACTTCCCGCCTACGAAGGGCGTGAAACTCCATTACTACGATTTATGTTCTTTATACCCCTACGTGATGAAGAACAATCCGTATCCCGTAGGTACACCTGAGAAACTGGTGGGACCTGCCCTACCCTCCATCAACGAGTTCTCAAGAAATTTGAACGGGTACTATTTCGGCCTTTCTTTTGTAGACGTGCTCCCCCCTCGCGATTTATGGATGCCGATCTTACCCATCGTTATAGATCACAAACTCATGTTTCCCTTGTGCGTGAAGTGCGCGGAAGAGAACAACGGTGATTGTAACCATATACTCCACCAGCGTAAGATCAGAGGTGTATATACAAGCCCTGAGCTGGCCCTAGCCGTTCGTCATGGGTATAGAATAATGAAGATACATGAGGTGTGAGGTTTCAGAAGCTACCCAACCTTTTCACACCATATATAAACACATTTTTGAAGGATAAGGTTGAGGCGTCAGGATACCCGCGAGGGGTTGATACCGAAGATGAAAAAACGTCTTATATTCAGCGTTACCATGACCACGAAGGTATACAACTTGACCGTACCCAAACTGTAAAGAACCCCAGCAAGCGCTTTAGTGCAAAGTTGTGCATAAACAGCCTTTGGGGAAAATTTGCGCAGAATACAGGTAAAGGGAACGTTCATTTGGCTCAAAGTTATAGCGAAGTCTGGGATTATGCCAACGCACCCGATAAAGAGGTCATGGAGATTGTGAATGTAGGTAATACTTACATAATAAAGTACAACAACACCGAATTGTCCACAGACACCTCACGGGTTACAAACATTCCTGTAGCCAGCTTCACAACAGCCTACACACGCATCAAACTTTGGGACCTATTGCATTCTCTTAGGCGACGGGTATTGTATGCCGATACAGATACCGTGATATTCACATCGAGGAGGGGGGGAATACATGCCCGCTATTGGGGAGTTCCTCGGGGAACTAACTAACGAGATCAAGGATGAGTATTGGGAAAACGCATACTCCGACTCGTTTGTTTCAACAGGGCCAAAAACCTATGGAGTACGGGTGAGGTTAGGGGATGATACGAAGTATATCGTGAAGGCTAAGGGTATCACGTTTAACCAAGCGAATCGGCGGGTTGTTAACTTTGATTCGCTGAAGGAGTTAGTGTGCTTCGAAGATGATGAGGGTGACCGCTCGCCCCAACTGACTGTAGGCACCCACAATTTTAGGGCGCAGAAGCTGGGGGGCGTGAAGGAGCTTAGGGGTACAAAGGTGTGCCGTAACACCTATAGGAAACGTTACCAGGTGCCTGGTACCTATAACACCGTGCCCTTTGGATACCATAATCTTTGATATGTCTATTGTTAACTTATTTATTACACGTATTTGTAAATATATATATATATATATATATATATATACCCTGAATATTTCGTTTATTAAATAAATCGTGTTTGAACTAGCGTTTCACTTTGCGTGCGTGCGTGTGTACAGTAAAAAGCTAAGCTCCGCCCACTGTGAGACCGGCGACATGAATCATGTCGCAACCTGAGCTGGCATCTACCTTTCCGTACTCAGTTGACCTCTGTATACCCTTGAGCTCAGACGTGTATTCTCTCGCACAGAAGAAAATGGTAATGGCTACCTTTAATATCGCGTGTTCAACATTTATGAAGTGATATTCTGCTAAGTGCATAGATGTAGTGGATACTGAAAAACTCCCTATTCCCGCCTCCTTTGCCTCTTTTAAGACTGCATTGAATCGTGCGAAGGATCAGGCTATTCAAATACCTTACGGATATTCTGGCGAGGGGGTCGTAGGATTTCGCAGTACAGACGATGTACCGAAGTATGTTATAGAACTAAGCTTTATAAAGGCTCACATATACCGCATGATAGAAGAAGCAACACGCTCAGAAGATAAACAACAGTTATGGATAGTGAGTCTTGTGGATGAGTGGTGTGATAAGCGATATTACATCATGTTACACCATACCGATTACTCGTACTCTACGGCTGAAAATGTAAATCTTGTCATCATGGACAATCTTAAGTATTTTTACCACTACATTAATAGATATCATGATGAGGTTTGTAGTGAGGTTGTGGCTAATGGGTTGTGTGAGTTTTAACAGATTTTAGAGATGAGTATCGCCTGTTAAACAAAATGGATAAATATGAACATATGTTTCTCTCTAATAGCGCCCCGGTTTGCGAAGATGTTTAGGAGTGATAAAACATTTAAAAACGCTATAAAATGTGTTTAGTTCGTGAAAATTACCCTGAAGGAAAATGTCTGGTGCGTATTCGGGGAAGTGGTAGTGATAAAACATTAAAACCGAAATTAATTCTTGTATCGGAAAATTTCTCAAGACACCTGCCCAATATAATGGGATTCAACGATTCATGTTGGGTCAGCGCCGTACACGTTTCATTAGATTATGGTGTGACTCACTCCTCCCGTACCGCCCACCGGTGTACCTCACGGAGCATACGAGTTCGAACAAACCCATTCATTCATCAGGGTGACTCACCCCGCCCGTCGAACCGATCCTGCCTGCCTGCCTCCTGTGGCTCATAGCCATCTCAGAGCTTGCACCGAGTGGTTGTGTCAGTCATCTCAGAGCTTGAACCGTGTGAACATGCGAATACGATGGAACTCCCTTTGAGAAGCATTCTCAACGCTTCGTACGACGTCTCCGTGACGAAATCATTGCGCGTGTTCAGGCGAGAAACCGGCACCATTAACTGTGTGCTTGAAACGATCTGCAGGCATGCAAGAAAACGCAACGTTATTTATTTAAGTGTTGAGGAGATGCATAAAATCTTCGTGGTAGTTGAGAGGTGGGCTGAGAACCGTTATAAAATTCCTACAGGTGTAGGTACAATAAGAGAGATGATTAGTGACGCATCTTCATATACCGTTGTTTGTACATTGAGTGTAAATAACGAACAACCATGCATTGATATACGACTGATGTGGAAGAACACATCTGATAATGACGTTCTTGTTCCTACATGAAACTGTTTCATCCTCGACAGAATGTTTGAGATCGTTGGATTCCGTAAGCTGAAGCCTATATTAGATGCGCGTGTTTCAGACATGATTTATTTTGATACGGTTATGAATACACATACACCGCTCTGCTCAACGGATTTGTTGAATGTGGGAATGAACAGAGGGAGAACGGTCTAGATCTGGATGCATATTTAAAAGGTTTAGATTCTTCGAAATACCCTGAACTTTGGTACAAAGCACTTGAGAGGTACAGA
>JAJOZX010008076.1:25000-172500 GCA_023014485.1 Bathynomus jamesi | reverse complement strand
TGCTGTGTGAGATAAACAAGCTCGTTATCTGCATGGTTCAAAGGCACCGGTCCTGGTCTGGGATTCGGTGTCCCAATGGTATGGAGAGAGCCGCTGGACCATTCAACTGATTGCTATTTCTGCTTAACGAACATCACAGGTTTGAATCTTTTATTTTTCTGAATGTACGTCAAATTTGGTGTTTTAGCACATTTTAGCATATCCTGCTCTGCATAATGTATTACACAATTATGCTATCTTAAGTAGTCAACAATGTCTATTGTCTCACATTACAGGTTGCAACAGAAAAGGGAAAAAGGCTATAGTCTACCCAAATCTTCGTTGTGCTATGCGTCCTGTGGAACATTTTACAGATATACCCATCCCTCGTCCTCCAGCTGAAATGCCGACCGATAACACAGACTCTGACAAATCGGAATCAGACGGCAAATGCTATGAAGCTCAAGTCGAGTTCAAGAAAGAACAACATCTCATCACGCAGCCTGAACTCAATGATTTGGTCCGTGATTTAATACTTACCAAGCAACAAAGTGAACTGCTGACCTCACGTCTACAAGAATGGAATCTGCTGGCGGAAGACGTACGAATTACAGCATTCCGAAAGCGCTCCTTGGATTTGCAGGAATATTTCACAATGAAGAACAATCTTTGTTATTGCATTGATGTACTGTACATGGTCTGTTCGATGCTCTGGGTTTGTGCTATGAACCGAATCAGTGGAGATTGTTCATTGATGCATCTCTGTACAGTGTTAAGGGTGTACTGCTACACAATGGGAACACAATGCCTTCCCTTCTGTTCTGATCGCTCATTCAGTCGTCTTGAGAGAAACGTATGACAATGTTGCTTTTATTCTGGACTGTATAAAATACAATGAACATGAATAGCTTATCTGCGCAGATTTGAAGGTTGTGGCTATTCTCAATGGATTGCAAACTGGCTATACGAAATACATGTGTTTCCTATGCAAGTGGGATAGCCGAGCAAAGTCTGAACACTACATACGCTCAGTATAGCCGCCGCGAGACAATTCCTCACCTGGATCTCACAGTGTTATTCACGAACCACTAGTACGAAAGGAAAAGGTTATCTTGCCGCCACTTCACATATGTAAAACTAGGGCTGATGAAACAATTTGCAAAGGCGTTGAAACAGGATAAGCCTGCCTTCAAATATCTAAAGGAAAAATCCCCAAAAATAAGTGATGCCAAGATTAAAGAAGGCATATTCGTCGGCCCTCAAATTCGCCAACTCATGCTAGACGAACACTGAAGCAGTGATGGATGAGGTTGAGTTGGCAGCCTGGCGTGCATTCAAAAACGTGTGCAGCGGTCTACTAGGAAAGACTAAATACGACAACTATGCTGCACTTGTGGATCAACTTATCAACTCATACCAACGTCTCGGATGTAAGATGTCATTGAAAATTAATTTTTTGCATTCACATCTCTCATTCTTGCCGGAAAATGCCGTGTTGTAAACACGGGGAGAAATTCCACCAGGATATAGCCACAATGGAGAGCCGATACAAAGGGAAGTGGAGTCCTGCTATGCTGGCCGATTTCTGCTGGAATTTAAAGCGTGACCAACCAGAAGCATCACACAAACGCCAACATAAATACAAATAATGAGTTGAAAACAGTATAATACGAGAGTTTTATGTTAATTTTGTGCATATATGTTGAAGTATAGCAATAATTAAACTGTTCCATATGATAAAGCCTATCTGTTTATCAATATATTCTTATTTTTTGGTATGAAGATTTTAAGCAGTCATTACAAAAAAACGTGACGTGATAGAAAAAAATTATTTTCAGATTTGGAATCAGCACACTCGAAATATTAAGAATGACCGAATGTTATTCCCGTTTTTTTTCTGAACGGAAAATTTGTTGTACAGTGTTATCAGTACAATAAGAAAAGAACGATATGAAAAAGTTATTAAGACACCATTTATAAAAATGGAAATGTGTGTAGCCAATGGCGGTAGTTATGCAGAACACTTGTAAAATTATGTATAATGAAACACTGAACTAAATAAAAAAAAAAATATAATTATAAAAGTGGCAACATCTTTCCCGGACACCCTGTATATGTATATATATATATATATATATTTCATATATATTTTTTATTGGGATTGTTTAACCTCCTTCGCAACATCCAAGGTTATATGACGGAGGGGACCTGCAGCTTTACGTGGGATCCACGGGTCGCTACATAATCTGGGCGTGTAGGACGGTCTCCCATCCAACTACTATCCAGACCCAATGTCGCTTAACTTCGCTGATCTCCGGGAAACGGTGTTACGACATCGGCCACAACGTAGCCCTTTCATGTACATATATATATATATAACTACTACCCAGACCCAATGTCGCTTAACTTCGCTGATCTCCGGGAAGCGGTGTTACGACATCGACCACGACGTAGCCCTTTCATATATATATATATATATATATATATATTCGCTGATCTCCGGGAAGCGGTGTTACGACATCGGCCACAACGTAGCCCTTTCATATATATATATATATATATATATATATTGTTTTGATAATATGCTTTGATCCTTGAAAGAAGTTTAAATGTAAATTTGATTTTTAAACTAAAGGATTTTATACGATTGATTATTACATATTCTGTAATTCTAAATTGAAAAAATAGAAATCCATTTTGAAGCAAATTTTTTATTTTTTCCACCTGTGATTTGATACCACAAAGAATAATTCTCGTTTCATTAATAAATTAAAGGGAAGAGATTGATATACAGAGATTACAGATTACAACCGACATACAAACAAACACAGTCTTTATTCAGAAAGAATACATTACGTGAGATATACATCACATCCATTTACCAGGCTCACAGAATGGTGGCACCTATATTTGATTTCATAGTTAGTGGCAAGTAGGCTAATCAAAGTAGTCTTAGCTGAATGTACCGTTCAAAAGCATGAGAGCTTTTCAGGTTACGTACATACATACAGTACATACATACATACATACATATAATTATATGATGCAAACCCACAAGAAAAAAGAAAAATGATTCCAAGGCCTTTCGTGTATTCAGAAGTACACCTCGTCAGGGAATGAAGGGTGGAGGCAAGATGACCAAAAATATACACAACGGGACAGAAAAACAAAAAGATTAACACAAGATTAACAAGAATTGATTAGAGACAAAAGGTATTTTAACAAGATATTGTCAATTTTATACATTCCCGTACTGTTATTGAAATTATCTTTAAAATGGATAAATACACATTCTAGAAAATTCCTTTCGATTATATCTCTGTTTTTAACGAGAGCTTTAGAACTATCCCACTTAACACAATGTGACGTAGTATATATAGGCCAAACGGGTAAAACGTTAGATGTTAGGGTAAAACAGCATAAATATGCGTATAGAACAGCAAATAATTCTAATGCATTGTTTAACCATATGTATATAATCATAGTAGTAACTGGGATAGTTCTAAAGCTCTCGTAAAAAACAGAGATATAATCAAAAGGAATATTCTACAATGTGCATTTATCCATTTTAAAAATAATTTCAATAACAGTACGGGAATATATAAAATTGACAATATCTTGTTAAAATACCTTTTGCCTCTAATCAATTCTTGTTAATCTTGTGTTAATCTTTTGTTTTTCTGTCCCGTTGTATATATTTTTGGTCATCTTGCCTCCACCCTTCATTCCCTGACGAGGTGTACTTCTGAATACACGAAAGGCCTTGGAATCATTTTTATTTTTCACTGTGGGTTTGCATCATTCATTCATTTCACGTGTCTAATTGTGAAATTCATCCCATAATATATATATATATATATATATATATATATATATATATATATATATATATATATATATAGTGTATTATAAGCTATTTCATTACTTGTATTTTTATATTTAGTCCTATATTCCTAGTCTTATGCGTTCTGCATAGACCGTCCTAAATGGATCCGGATACAGAGGACGTTTAGCTAGACAGAAGCCATTGCTCTCTCAGACTAATGAGAGGAAACGATATGAGTGATCAGTGCGGATGAAGGACGAGTCTGATCGGTTTCGACACTCTTTTGTCTTCTCAGAGTAATCAAGATTTCAGCAGTTTGCCTCAGGAGGACAAATCTGGGTGGAGAATTTGTGGTGATATGTTCAGTCTCAAATTGGTGCAATAAGATGTGAAAATAGGTGGTTGTGCTGTTTTATTTTTATTTACGAGTGTAAGAACAAAATCATTAATTTACAAAGAGTAAATAGATATTTTGTAACTCATCAAGAAATCCACTCGTAGCAGACCAGAAATAGATCAAAGCTCGTTATACCTCAATTTAGATTGTCTTCATCTCAAAAACTACCCATTTTCATTGTATTAAAACTATGGAATGACTTAAATGCCGATATAAAAAATATTGTGAATGTAAATTTGTTTAAAACCAAGTTGAAATCCCGATTAATAATGGCATACTAACAAAAATCTAGGATTAATGTCCATTACAATTGTTTACTAATTATTAATTTCTCGTGTGTAATCTAGTATTAAAAACACATTTCTTGTGATTGTTCAGTTCTTATCTCTCGTGTATAATATTGGTTTCTTTGTATGATATTGGTATAATGCTTTCAATGGTGACCTTGCATTTGTCATGTCGGTAGTGATAATTTAAGATCAATACATGCTTTAACTATTAATAATACTTATTTACTTATTTATTTATTTATTATTAATTAATAACAACTAGCTGTTTATTTTTAATAGGAGCCCAGTAAAGCCTAAAGCTTAAGGGCCAAATTAAATAAAATAAATAGTCGAACTTCACAATTATTCATGTCATTTGTAAACTGTAAAACGAATGTATTTATTTTATTATTAATAAAGGTTAATAAAAAGAAGTAGGGTGTGGGCAGGCATTTAGCACTCTGAAAAAAACTGACCTTGCGTTTGTAGAAGGACATAGTAATTAACAAGATTAACAACCTCCTGCCTTTGTTTCGGAATGGAAACATCACCTGGAGAACATCATATTCTAAGAGGACGGTGGCACATGTATATATATATATATATATATATATATATATATATATATACCTCGGTGATGTAGTGGTTATCGTCGCTGACTACGAAACCATCGGCCCCGGGTTCGAGACCCGACGGCAGCCGGCACGCAGCAAAACCAAGCTGTTCATCCTTCCACACAATAAAGAAAGTGGTTGGTAGATAAATGGATACCCTGGGTGGCCTAGTGGTTAAGACGCTGGGCTACTGATGGGGCGTGGTTCGGATTCCACGTTAAACTGTAGGTCTAAGGTGGAGTGAAAAGCTTGACCTTCGTCAGAATGAACAATTCGGGCGGAAGCTAACCAAAGGTATAGATATATCGGGTGGGCAAAAAAAAGGGAGACCTCGAACTTTGGCTGTAAAATCTAAAGTTATGGTCAGATTTCAATATTTTTTCACACCCCACAACTAAGTAAATTTCCTATACAGTGACCGGATTTCAAAGAAAACTAATGAAAATTATGGATTTATTGAACATTTCTTTATGCCACTGGAAATTCTCCATTTACACTACTACTGCAATGGTGGGTCGGCAAAAAAAAAGGGAAACTTTTTAAATCCTTCATATCTCGGCAAATACAGTACATAGAACCATGAAATTTTAGTATGTTAGTACTAGGTAATTTTATGGTTTGTATGACATATTTTAGCATTTCAGCTGAGAAATTGGATTTATGGCAAATATTCCAGAAAAATCTTGCGATAACTAAAGCGATTTTAGTTAACGTAAGCCAACTGCAGGAGGTTTGGACAAGCTTCTCATTAAAATCGATAAAACAAGAGATGCTAAAAGATGGCATACAAACCATAAAATTACCTAGTACTAACATACTAAAATTTCATGGTTCTATGTACCGTATTTGCCGAGATATGAAGGATTTAAAAGGTCTCCCTTTTTTTTTGCCGACCCGATAATGCAGTAATAGTGTAATTGGAGAATTTCCAGTGGCATAAAGAAATGTTCAATAAATCCGTAATTTTCATTAGTTTTCTTTGAAATCCGTTCACCGTATAGGAAATTTACTTAGTTGTGGGGTGCGAAAAAATATTGAAATCTGACCATAAGTGGATTTTACAGCCAAAGTTCGAGGTCTCCCTTTTTTTGTCCACCCATATATATATATATATATATATATATACCTGGGGGAGAGAGCACTCCTACCAGGCGCGTCCTCGGGTGGCGGATGAGGGAACCCTGGAACTTTCAGGCTGGAACCTTCGGCTGCTCCGAATATACAGAAAAAGGAGCCGCGGACCAAACAAGCAGCAGAGAGATGGCAAACCGGCTGCTTTATTTGCCAAGAAACCATATGATGATGGTGCATACCGCGTACGGGCGAACCGACGCACCTTCCCTTCCTGGTCCACAGGAGGGAGGTGACAAACGAGAAGAACCTGGAGCGAAGACGCCATTTGGAGAACCCGACCCGGCTTTTAAGCCGGGTGGGACATAAGTCAAGTAAGTCATATATACTGGGAGATCCAGATAAATGGGACCCATAAAAAAAAGCCAAATATTCTTAATATTTAATTCCTTTCATAAAAACTATATATCATTCGAAAGAGTAGAGTTACAAGTTTATTATGAAATATTTATTTTTTAAAATGACTCCTTTCAAATGTGCTCCATTAGTTGCCAAGCATTCCAGTGTTCTCGCTTGTAAGTTCTGCATCACTTTTGCAAGAGTGTGCGGTGGTATGGCCTGTATCTCATTTGTGATGGCGGCCTTCAATTCTTGCAAGGTCGTTGGGTTATTTCTGTAGACCCTACTCTTTAAATATCCCCAGAGATAATAATCTAAGGGAGAAAAAATCCGGAGACCTTGCGGGCCATTCAATGTCTCCAAATCTTGAGATTAACTCGCCTGGAAACGTTTGACGCAAAACTGCCATGCAGTTCCTCGTGGTATGGCAGGTAGCTCCGTCTTGTTGGAACCAGTGGTTTTCTAGACAAAGATCTCCTAATTTAGGAATAAGGAAATCGGTCAACATTTTTCGTAGCGATCACTATTTACAGTGACCGTGTTTCCGGTGGAATCCTCGAAAAAGTACGGCCCTATGATCTGAGATGCAGTAAGACCACACCAAACAGTTACACGCTGACTATGCAACTGGACTTCGGTAATATTCAATGGATTTTCTGTTGCCCAGAAACGACAATTTTTGTTTGTTTACAGTTCCATTCAAGTGAAAATGGGCTTCGTCTGACATAATCAAAGTTGCTAGAAAATTGGTGGTGTCATTACCTTCTGTTGGATCCATTGACAGAATTGTCGTCTTCGTGCGAAATCTCCATCGTTTAGTTGTTGCACTGTTTGAATTTTATATGGAAAGAGCATTAAATTTTGCTTGAATATACGGTGTGTTGTTGTTCCATATCCAACTCCTAACAGCTGAGAAGCGCGTCTGATGCTTATGTTAGGATTATCCTGTACAATTTCATGAGTTCTGTTAATGATCTCGTCTATCCTTGCTGTGCGCACTCTTCCAGTTGGTTTTCTTTTTCCAATGCTGCCAGTTAGGGAAAAATTTCTGACACACCGACGGATTACTTTCTTAGAAGGTGATTTTGACATCTGAAAATTTGTCTTGAAAGATCTTTGAGCTGAAACTACACTTCTTCCATGCTCATAATATTGCTCAGTTATGAAACGCAGCTGTTCCACAGTCCATGCAGTCATCTTGAAGGGTTAGTTTTAACTAACACTTTTATTTTGTTTTGTATCTTATCTTGTCTTGTATTGTCAAAACCTATACAATCCTGTACAAACTTGTAACTATCCTCTTTCGAATGATGCGTATGATTTTATAAAAGGACTTATACTTTAAGAGTTACAGGGGTTTCTTTTGGGTCCCATTTCTCTGGATCACCCTTATATATATATATTAGTGGTGCACCGATTAATCGGTATCGGCACCTGGCATGCCGATATTAGGAAAATACCCGGCATGGCCGATTAATCGGCATGTCAGGTGCCGATACCGATTAATCGGTGCACCACTTATATATATATATATATATATATATATATATATTCTAAACCAACTCTTCACACTGATAATATTCAAACAGAAAGATAGATAGATGGATAGACAGATGAAAAGATAGATAACATAGATAGACGGACAGAAAGGGTACTCGATAAACAGATAAAGGTGCTTTAAAGGCTTTATAATATCACAAAAAATCACTAAAATTCTACATCACCTCTTCAGCCTAATAATATTGGTACAGATACATAAAGGAACAGATAAATAGATAGCTAAATATACAAATAAATAGATAGGGTCTTCGATAGATAGATGAAAGTGCTTTGAAGGACTATAATTGAATAGGTCCGGACCTTTGTTGTCAGCCGCATCCGGGCAGGTGAAATTGAGACTGAAAACTTGGTAAGGAAGAATGTTTATGAAAGCGTCCTCCATTATTAAAACGTCTCTCATCTGAATGACGAAAACAAAGTTTTTCGTAATTCGTTTTACAAAACGTCAATATACACTCACGTCACCGTTTTAAACAAAGTGAAGAGGGCGTCCACCTTCGCTGAGTTTAATTGAAGGTAGGAACGGAAATTTCAGCATGGAGGACTCTGTAATGTTTATTTACGTTCTTATTTTAACTATTTTTGTACGTTTTCCATAATTACATCTCTCTCTCTCTCTCTCTCTCTCTCTCTCTCTCTCTCTCTCTCTCTCTCTCTCTCTTTAATTCCATTTCAGCATCACACACTCTCCCTCATTCTTCCCCCATACCTCCCTTTCCCTCACTTTATCCCCAACTCTACTTTCCCTCTCAGTAAGTAGCTAGCTTCTCTCACTCAATTTAATTACGTATTCTTGAAGCGACTACAATAGGCTCTTTGTTTTTTTAATTTAATTTTTAGTTTTTATCTCGTATTATATTTTTTATTGTTTTTGTTTAAGTAAATATATATATATATATATATTGCTTAGTTCAGCTTCTCTTACCCGACTTTAGAATGGCTATCACAAAGCAAATGACCAAACCTAACTTCTGAAGAACACTCGAACAAATCACTGTTATACGTATCTTCTCAGATCTATAAACAGGCAGTTTTGAAGTAAAGTTTGGAAGTTTAAAGTATTATATATATATATATATATATATATATATATATATATATATATCAGACAGCAGACATAGGGGACTAGGCCTCGGCCTCTGCCTCGAGGCCAGGTAAAAAATGAAAAGGACTCCGGAATCCTTTGCAATGACTTTAGTCGGTAATTAATTAAAAATATTAAAATTTTAAAATGAGTGTCTTTTGTTTGTTTGTTTTAATGAATCATTTACCTTGATGAAATATATATATAATCCTTTGCAATGACTTTAGTCGGTAATTTAATTAAAAATATTAAAATTTTAAAATGAGTGTCTTTTGTTTGTTTGTTTTAATGAATCATTTTACCTTGATGAATATATATATATATATATATATATATATATATGGCCTAATAATTAATTAGATTTGATCGTGTAATCACAGAGAACTCAGGAGCCATTTAATAAAAGAACTCGACCGTGGTTTATTATTGTTTAATCAATCGTATTGTTTATTATCATCAAGAATATTGCATGTTTTTGTCAGGGATTTATCCACAGCACAGTAAAGTTTATCATTGTTATCATTATCATTATCATATGGGATGTTGTCACGAAAAAAAAGTCTTATTTAAATTAAAATGGCGAAGAAGCAAAAGTAGGATTTGCTGTTATTATTATTTGTTAATGAACTTGAAACTTGTTTTGAACTTTTAAACCACAAAGGAAAGCATAATTATCTCTCAGTTCATACACAACCATCCGTAAATAATGTCTGATACTATGCTGTATACGGGCGAACAAGTTAATTATACTTTTATCTAATTATTCTATGGAGTTTTTAGGGTATAATGAATTCTCTCTCTCTCTCTCTCTCTCTCTCTCTTTCTCTCTCCTCTCTCTCTCTCTCTCTCTCTCTCTGCAAACTAAATTTCATAAAATGTTTTTACTTTGTTGGTAAAACTATTTCGGACCAAGCAACATTTTCAGATTAAATTCTGTTGTGGAAGAAGAGTTTTGATTGAAAATTAGAACAGTTGCTCATTAGTTTCCCTCCTGCTACGTCAAGAGAGGAGAGAGTCTCTCCATTTTTTTTCCCATCTCGGTAGGGTCATCAAATCAACAAGTTTCAAATTCCCAGTTTTACTTATTTTACAATTTTTTCCTTCAAACTCCAAAAAAAAAACCTCTTTTATACAAATTTCCTGAGAAATGTTTCAGTTTTTATCTGATGTGAATCAGATTTACGAATAGATGTAGACACCAATCGACCAGGTAAGTACTCCAGAGGGACGTTAGGCAAGAGAAAGGGATTACTGGAACTCCCGTTCCCTGTCACTGTCCTCCTTAGCTGATCTTTTTCCGTGTCTCATTTACCCTGTAAGCACTCCAGCACGCTCTCAGCCAAACACTTTTTCTATTTCTCACTACACATACATGCATCTTGGACACTACATAATCTTTTCAAAATTAAAAAAAAAATGGCAACTCTTATAAGAACCTCAAAGACGTTTATTTCAATTCTATGCTTTTCCTTCTATGGGAGGGTGTTTCTGTGGGCATTCGCCCTTGACCCCTTCTTCCTGCATTAAAAAAAAAAAATTATATATATATATATATATATATATATATATATATATATATATATATATATATATATATATATACAGTATATATATATATATAAATGTTTACCGAAGTATAGATGAAAATGTTTGAAAAAAGTGTGGAGTGAAATAAGGAACTATTACATATGAAAGCAAATGAAAGCAAGTTAATATTATTTGGTGTTTACACAATACAAAGAATTCCTGTTTAAAAAAAAAAAAAAAATTATCTCTTGAAACTTCATTTTTGTTGTAAATACACTCTGAACTTTCATGACTTGTTCTTAATGGTTTGGATAAAGTCCACGTTCCTTTATCGCGTGAACGTACGTGGAACAAATTTCGGAACAGTTCCAAGGAGGATATAGCGTTACAATAAAAATATGTCTCCCTCCAACATGAAATTACTCTAAACAGAATTTACAATATATATATAATTATTTATATATATATATATATATATATGGTAGTGGTGCACCGATTAATCGGTATCAGCAATGCCGATTAATCGGCATTTTACCGATTAATCGGCCATGCAAGGTATTTTCCTAATATCGGCATGCTAGGTGCCGATGCCGATTAATCGGTGCACCACTAAATATGGTGTATGTACAGAATATACTGTATATGAAATTTTTCTGATAAATAAATATACTGACTTGAGGATTTTGTTAAAATGAACAAAATCAGGTGAACACGGCGCAAGTGGAATTACTTTTGAAAAGAAATAGGAATTTCATGATGGAGTTCTCGAAACTTTTGTTTCTTGTTCCTAAGACCAGTATAATGGAGTATTGACCTACGGGGCTTGTGTAAGATTACAAAATATAACGACAGAATGGATGTTAGTTACAGAATCTAAAAAAGACAAAAGAAATTTATTGATAGAACAACCCAAATATTTGATTCGGATCTTTAAGTTTGCTAACAGAAAAACAGACGAGGTTATTGGAATTCTCGCATACTTGAGATAATTACGCATTTGGTGGTTAATAGTTAAAATAGTTTCAGTTAGGTGAAGCCGTATTTGGATTGTTTTAACCAAGAACTTTTTCTGTGTGATCGTTTGAAAATTTGAATACAAAGATGGAATGGATGCGATTATTCTATAAAAAATTTGGTTTGAGAAATAAAGTTTTGTATACTAGAAGCAGTTATAAAAATTCAGCATGGCATGAAAAGATTAAACTGTTACATGTTAAAATAGGTTAAAGAAAGGTGCCTCTCAAAATTAGTTTGCAAACAAGGAACCGCACAGACACTAACGGGAACTTACTAGCTCTCTTTTTGATCCTATGTTAGGAATCCTTTTTGATTTGAGACGTTCAAGTTACAAAAAAAGACCATTTAAGCAATTCAATTTGAAGATTTTTGAACTTACCTATTTATCTACATTATAAATATGAGATACAAAAGATAAAAGGGAAAAAATCATCATGTGATTACTTACTTTTATTATTAGTTAAAACAATTTCATCAGTAATGTTTCGTTATGGTTAGGTGACGATCTTTCTTCAGGAAAATAATCAGGGTGATGATTTTATATGATATGCAATTACCTAATGCACTTGTATACTTTTATGAATTCTATACTCTTCACTCCTTGTTTTTTGAGTAACTTCATGATTTAATATTCAATAATTATATAAAACTAATATATATGTATATATATATAAAAAATTAAATAATACAGGGTGCTCATAAAGTCATGCGAGTGAATATGGTGAAGTGTACATGCATATTCACTTGCGTAACTTTATGAACACTCTCTCTCTCTCTCTCTCTCTCTCTCTCTCTCTCTTCTCTCTCCCTCTCTCCTCTCTCTCTCTCTCTCTCTCTCCTCTCTCTCTCTCTCTCTCTAATATATATATATATTATATATATAATAAATAAATTATGTAAATATGTACATAATAATTAATATAATGAATATACACTGCAACAGACAGACAAACACAGAAGACAGACAGACAGACAGACAGACAAACTCATTAGTTAGTTATCTTGTTTCCACTACATATTAATATCAACTGAAACATTTATATAACTTATTTTAAAAGAAAATTTTATATATGTTTATTAAACAATATAAAAACCTACTCGAATTCGTATGTGGTTTAAGGCAAAGTTGAGGTTCTCGACTCTTTCTTTACAGATTGCGTTTCAAGGGCATCATTAAAGAATTTAATGAACTCTCGCAGATACAAAAATTTATTCCACTTCTCTGCCGTGCCTGGAGAGAAGGGCGGGGGTTTCTCGTTTCGCTTTCTGAGGGCTGAGGTGAGGGGATCCTGATGTGCGGCGATGGTTTTAGAAGGGAGAAAGGTATCTTTTTTTGTGAACCATGTATATATGTTACAGTCAATGTCTAAAATCAGGCAATTTGTAAATTGACTGAAATTTTAGGCAATGTGTCAAATTGATGATACACACAAAACCTAACCTAACCTAACCTAACTTTTCTGGTAATGCTGCATATGCATGCCCACTGGTATTTCCGAATATGCTGCCTAAAAATTCATTAGGTTAGGTTATGTTAGGTTTTGTGTGTATCATCAATTTAACACATTGCCTAAAATTTCAGTCAATTTACAAATTGCCTGATTTTAGACATTGACTGTAACATATACAAGCGTGAAGAACAAGAGGTGGGGATGAGAAGAAACTCTAAGGCGAATCCGAGAATCCCCATATTCAGAGATGGTCACAGTATACTTTGGAATAGTGGACTATATGAATGTGCTTTTCTTTATAAAACGTGTTGTTTACTTACAACTACTGTTAATTAATGAACTGAACCACTGTGTGTTGAGTAATGTAACTGAATTAAGTCATTAAGTCATTAACACATTAATTTTTCGACGTAGTGCCGAATGTTCACGACATTTATTCTCTCAAGAATTAATGGAGATATCTGAAATTCTTGGATTATTTTACGTCTCAATAGAATATAATTTGTTTTTTACACTTAAAATTTGTATTTTCAATTGCTATGAATGAAAATTTAATATTTATTAAATAAATTCCAACGAAAGACTCGTATAAATTTGCCTTTTGAAAATTGTGTTACATTCTGTATATTAAATTTCCAAAATCACACATTTTTTTCAAGTTACTTTTGCATTGTTTGCATAAAAGAGAAACCAGATTGTAACAGCTGACCATCAAATAAAATAGAATTTAATAAATCTGCGATGTTATAAATTGAAAAAAAACACTATTTCAGTAAACCATTATTACATATCACTCGGTTTTATATGCAAGAAAAGTCGTAAGTGTAGCACACTATTAAGTGTCATTAGAGTGTCACACCCAATTAAGTGTAGTAAGTGTAGTACCCCCTTAAGTGAAACGTTGCCAAAAAAAAAAACCCGCGTGAAAATAAATACAAAGGACTCCTTTTAATCTTGCGAAACAATTTGATTAAAAAATTCAGAATTATGAAACTATCTTCACGGGTGATGCACTTTATTTAAAATAAAAAACTGTAATACTGTAATATTGGAAGGAAAGATGGATTACCGATAAATCGGCATATTAGCCGATAAGACCGATAATCGGCACAGCTCATATATATATATATATATATATATATTATATATATATATATATATCTATATAATGATGAAAATAACCACGATTTTCATCATAAATATTATTCACGTGCTACTTTCGTAACACGTGTGTGTGTGTGTGTGTGTGTGTGTGTGTGCTAAAATACAGGATCATTTGGATCATGATCTTGATGACAATCTTGCGGATCAAGATCAGAACCTTTTTTTAATATTCATCAGAGTGAGTTTAAATTACAGATTGGATGAATGATTTCGAATCTAAAAAATGTTGTTTTGATGATAATATAGACTACTATAATTAATTATTACTATCTTTAAATAAGAAAAAAATAACTTATGAATATAGACTATTAATTTGATATCTGGTGAAGGGGAAAAGTTTTTTAATACCCAGGGGCGTGGCCAGAATTTTAGAAAGGGGTTTTCCAAACCAAAGTCAAATAATCTAGTTTATTATTTTACTGTTATATTATGTTATTAATAATATTAATAATTACTAATAATATTAATAATATTAAATATTACTAATAATATTAATAATTAATAATAATATTAATAATATTATAATTAATAATATATTAATAATATTAATAATTACTAATAATATTAATAATATTAATAATTACTAATAATATTAATAATATTAAATATACTAAATATTAATATTAATAATAATATTAAATATTACTAATAATATTAATAATTAATAATAATATTAATATTAATAATTACTAATAATATTAATAATATTAATAATTACTAATAATATTAATATTAATATTACTAGTAATATTAATAATATTATTAATAATAATAATAATAATTAATTAAATTAGGATCTTAGGGAGTGTTTCTGGGCAACCAGAAAACACCCCTGGCCACGCCACTGATACCTAAACTCATTTAAACTGCTTAGTGTTTACACCACGTAACTCAACTGACTTAGGTTCGACAGGAATATCTGAATGATATACGAATCATGTTTGATTGAAGCTTTTGTGCATTGATAAAATAGATGCTGTGTGGAATCAGTTTTAAATTATTTTAGGTTTTATTATACAGGGTGTCCATAAAGTTACGCAAGTGAATATGCATATACACCATATTCACTCGTGTGACTTTATAAACACCCTGTACATCCTTCAAGCTTTTATAAAAGTAATGGTACTGAAACAAAGATTAATAAGATGTATTATACAGGGTGTTTCAGGTCGACCCAAGAAATATGGAAATTGGCGGAATTTGTAGTTTGTATTTGGTATTTGAAGTTTGTCATAGTAATTCCATAATATTCCTTTTGTTTATTTCTAGGGTCGACCTGAAACACCCTGTATTTATTTAAAGGTTTACCCAAAATAAATGAAGCCTGTTTATGCGTTTTTTGATAAGTTCATTTACTTCTTTAATACTTCATAGATAATACTAAGTGATTTATTGATTTTTAATATTCATTTTATAATGGGTAAGTTATACTTTAAAAATAAAATTAAAAGCAGTTTTATCACCATTTAACCTATTTCTCATTGGATCATAAATAATACTTAATCCACTGAACATTTGTTCGCTTGAAATATTGGTAAGTATCTGGAGCAGCTAAAAACTTTTTAGGAATAGTTCCTGATGGTTTATATTTGAAGGAATGCTCTTTCTTACCATTGCAATGGGTTCCAATCTCTTGGAAGTAATTTTTTTTTTTTTTTTTTATAGTTTTCGATCAATTTTCATATTAAAAGATGCTGGACAAGTACCACCATTCTCTGATGATTCATCGCCGTTTGAGTTATCAAAAAAATTCAAAAAAATTTGACTGAAGTGGTGTTACGTTTGAACTTCCAGTTAAGGTCGCATTGTTTTTTTTTTTTTTGAAATAGAAGAAAAATCTTCAGATATTTTAGATAAAGATATTATTATTATTATTATTATTATTATTTCTTCTGCAAACCAATCTTTGCTTCTACTTGTTATGAAGTCAACTGAGAAGAACTTTTATTTTTATATCTAAGATCGAACAGAATCGCAGTTATAAAAGAAATTCAGAATCTTCCTTTACCAAAATCTGTTTTGCATTTCCGACAAAAAAGTTTCTGATAGAGTTTTCATTATATCATTATCATCTATTATATGTTCTCTCATTCTCTGCAATGTTCTTACCAATGCTCTCGTAAGAGGTATGAGATCCCCATGGATGTATTTGGCTCACTTAACTTCTTGTGATTTCTTCAAATGGCTCCAGAATCTGAACCAATTTTGATAAAAGCATCCAGTCTTCATTGTCTAACTCGAAGAGAGATTTGTTTTCTGTTGTAGCTAAGTATAGCTTTAGAGACGCTTTAATTCTTTCATTTCTTAGCATAAAGTATGTAGAACTTCATCATGTTGGACAATCCTGCACTACAGCTAACTGAGGGACATTCAGTCGTTCCTGACTACCTTTCAATTCAGTTGCCTTCATGTGTGATCTGCGGAAAAAATGAAGCAATAGTTTTCCTCTTCCAATTAAATCTTTTAACGAAGTATTTAAGTTTAAAGCTTCGTTAACAATTAACTGAATTTTATAGGCTGCACAATCAACACTCTAAAGTTTCCCAAATCCATGGCACAATTGCTGTTAACACCTACATCTCACAAAACCAAATGAACTTAGGAACTGGATATGTTCCAGTTTTCCAACATGCTACCAAAACATTCTGAAAGATATTGTCTTGTATGTTTTTCATCTAATTGCTTGGTACAAAGAACATACATTTCTCTTTCAAAATCCACATTTATAGTATGAGATGTTACAGTCATTACTGATATAGATGCGTCAACAAGTCCAGTTCAAATGTCAAGTTGAAAAGCTAAGATGAGAGAAACCTTTAATTTTTTCTTCAATTTTAGAATGAACTTTAAAAAACATTAGAGAAATCACAGAATCTGAAAAGTATATACAAGATTTTTGTTTGTAATGAGGTTCAACATGCTGCATGAATCCCAAATCTTCTACATGGTTGAAAAGTAAATCATCCAAAAAACCAACATTTCTCTAATGTACTTCTCAAGTGATTCTGAGTGAGAGAATCATTAATATCACAAAGTTTTTTGCCTCCAAAGATTCGTGAAGAGTCAACTGTTTTTTATGTTCTCCTTTGGCATGGCTAAGTGCAGCTGAAACTAAGGGATTAACTTGCTTTTCTTCTTCACTTTTTTTCTGAGCAAAAGCATTTTATGTTCAATTTTATGTAATCTCCCAATGTCGTTAAATAATATTAGTGTGCCTTCCTCCTTTATGAGCCATTTCCTTTATACAAATTTTATACATGATAACGTTGTCAAATCTTGGAACCTCCTCAAAGTGCTTCCATATGAACCTTGATTTCTTTTCAGGCATTATAAAAAGGTCTTTATAGAGCTGTTTTGTATAAAATTTAATTATATTTTTGAAAAAAACAAGAAGATATTAAGTAAAATGTTACTTGAGAAAGATTCAGTTAACCCTATAATATGCTAGGAACAAAATTAACTTGGTCAATACAGTTGAACATATACATGGGGTCTAGGCTTATAGGACCTATACAGCTACACTTCTTTGCAGTCTAATTTTAGATTTTAATTTCAATTTAGCTTAGGTTTACACCCAACAAGGCTTATTTAGCCTCTAACTTAGGCTGGGCAATACAGTAGGCCTAGCCCTGTTCAAAAATCAACTTTTTCTTATTTTCATAGGTTTCTGTACTTTTTCCCATGCTTTTTGACCTGAAAGGCCGAAAAATCACAACCATTTTGACCTAGGTTGTTGGGAAGCATTGCCGCATGGAGCTTTAATTTTCTGCCTTGAAATCGGCCAAAAGCACCAGTTCCGGGGTCCCTTGAATCATGTTTTGCACTATAACTTTTTATCTAAACAAGATAGAGCAACAAAATAGGCACCAAATTAAACTGTTTTTAATCCTCTTTCTAACTTATACAATTATAATAGTCTTGGAACAAGAAATGGCACATTGGTACATACAAAGATTTCAGAAATATCACAAAATTCGTTTTCTCACACTCAAGGCAGGCAACAAGGCGCCTTATTCATGACACAAATTTGAGATTAACATTTTGTCACAAGTCTAATCGATCAAGAAGTGAAAGCATTACATGATGATTAATTTCATAATGACATTTACACAGTCAGTTGTTGAGAGTTTGTTTCTTGAAGCTGTCAAAGCGGCGTCTGTTAAACTCCACAGCTTGAAGGAGATAGTCCCTTTGCTTGGCATCTGTTGTTATGACATTTACAAAGTCGCTCATCATCTTGACACCACGTTCAGCAATGTCATTCACCGCTTTCAGATTCTTAACATAGTCCAACGCTTTTCTGTAGTCCTCATTCTGTGGCCAAGACGTGACAGGTTCCAGAAGCCACTCGGATCCAATGTTCAGTGTGTCCAGCAGGAAATGTGATTCTGGGCCAATGAGATCAACCAGGGTGGTCTTAGCTGTGACTCTCTGGAATAGAGGCTTTCCTGTTCTGAAGCTGTCTGGCTTCTCAGTGGCATGTAACTGGGCAGCAATGTCGTGCTTCAATGTGTCACTCAATCTACTGCTGAACAGGGCAAATGGCACGACTTCCTGCGTCAGGTACCATTTGTGGTTTTCCATCTTATTAAGTACTGCATCAGCAAGCTCTGGGTCAGTTTTCTTGTACTTCAACTTGTCCTGGATTAGACTTAGATCATTCACGGGAGCATCTGCAGCAGACATTGACATCATCCATACAGGAGTGTAGAACAGCGCAAGGAAGGTGTTGAGTCTTTCCAGCTTTGATACAGTGTCTTCGTCGTACTCAAGTTGATCTGCAAACATCAGCATTTTCATGGAGTACAGGTTTCTGGCCATCCATCTGGCCTGATGAATGGCGCCTGGTCGACTCCAGTGAATACCTCGAGGAGGCGTTCCTCCAAGAACAATGACTGTCAGTTCAGCCATTTCCCTGTAGTCGGCTCTTGGAAGCCTTTCTGCTGCTAGAATGTCTTGGAGTATTTCTTCACTGTTCTTCTTCTTTTCCTTCAGCCATTTGCTGTTGATAGCCAGCATCTTTGGGTTTTCCTTGGACAAGTCCGTCCAAACATCCTTCAGATGCTCAAACCAGGGATTATCTGGCCCCTTCACCTTCCCAAACAGCTTCTCCCAAACTGCTCCTACTAGGATTTCCAGGATGTGATGTCGACAGGCCAGATAAAACACCTTTTTGTTCAGCATTTTCTCTAGCAGTTTGGCAGCTCCTCTGTGAACTCCACTGTTACTGGATGTAGTGTCAAAAACAAGGGCAGTAACATTATCCGTAAGTTCCCATGTCTCCAGTAAATCCATTGAAGCCTCAGCCTGAGCTGTGCCAGAAGAATTGTCGATGACAATACTCCCAATAACTTTCCTTCAGTGTATGAAGGTGGACCAGACACTAGCACAGCTAAAGTCTCTGAGGTACTTCCAGGTTCACTGCCCAAGACATCTTTGAGCAACTTTCCATCCCAGTGTAAGGCAGCGTACTGTGGGGGGTTTTCACAAAACTTGGACATGTGACTCTGGCTGATATTATACCTGGACAGCATTCTGTTGCGACGTGTTGTTGAGGTTGAGATGACGAAGTTATCCAGATCAGCCCCTCCAGCTTTCAAGGTGGCAGAAACCATGGCAGTAACTTGATTGTCTGATAAACCAAGACGATCAGCTGTATTGCAGATGACATCACATTCCATGACCTTCCTTGGAAACGTCAAAGTCACACTAGTCACAGTGTCTTGATGGTGAGAACATCCAGGACGAGGCTTGCTGCAGGGATCTTGTCTCAAAAATCTTGTCATGACCAGACATATGACCTTTCCTCTCAGTCTTTTGGTCTTCGTAGAACCTGATATCCTCATCTTTCTTCTCTCTGGATAACAGTCTGTTGTTCTGTATTTCCTGGATTGCATCTGGAGCTCCTATATCGAACAGGCTGTCTAATTCCAGCACAAATGCTCCTCTTTTTCCTCCAGGGTTACTTGCTCTTCCTTTGCTTTTCACCAGAGCACGATGTTTCTCATGTAGTTTCATGAAGAGCTTCATTGCGTTGTACTTGGTCATTGTCTTGATCCTAGCCATCTGCCAGAATGGGATGATAGATTCAACTGTTTCATATGCAAGGTCTTGAACCATGGGCCTCCCTGCATTTTCCGGTAAATTCTGAAGATTAAGGAAATACTGGAACGCCTGTCTGTTGGTGGGAAGCTGGGAACCACTGATAAAAGCTGAAGGGTATCCAACCAGGAAAGTTTCATTGAGAGATCTGGTAGATGGCCCAGTTGACACCTGCCTGTGGACAGTACGTGGAGGTTCTGAGATATCAACTGTGCGCCCACGGAGCTCCCTCAGCTCCTTGCTTAATGCCATTGTGAAGTTGTAACTTGTAGATGGTTTTCTAGATTCTGATTGAGTTTCTGTTGTTTCCTGAAAAATGATAGATAATTATATTATTATTATTATTATTATTATTAATTATTATTTATTTATTATTATTATTTTATTATTATTATTATTATTATTTATTAATCTTGTGCTCTTTCATTTGATACCTAATTTGTTGCTCTATCTTGTTTAGATCAAAGTTAAAGTGCAAAACATAATTCAAGGGACCCCGGAATTGGCGCTTTGGCCGATTTCAAGGCAGAAATTTAAAGCTCCATGCGGCAATGCTTCCCAACATCCTAGGTCAAAATAGTTGTGATTTTCGGCTTTTTCAGGTCAAAAAGCATGGGAAAATGTACAGAAACCTATGAAAATAAGAAAAAGTTGATTTTTGAACAGGCCTACAGTAGGCCTAACGGAGTAAATATATTGAATTTAAACCTAACTAAAAATCGCTCTAGACCTACACATGCCTATCAGTCATACACTTACCTGTCACTCATAAGTTGATGCTTATAGTAGTCACGTACACTCACGTACAATTTGTACTGTCATGTTGGCTGGGTGTTAAATTAGCTGGAAGTAGAATACACCATATTAAAGTATATAATGACGGATAACTTTGTTTATTTCATTTAAGGGAATCTAAAAATATTTTTTATTTTGAATGGACTCATGAGAAACTTTACTGCGTTTATGTATAATTAAATAACTAAAACTCGATAAAGTATGATCCTGTTTTAGATATTGTAGTTATATTGGTGAGGATCAAGATCAGGATCTTTATACATTGAATTTGTCAGATCAGGATCTAAAATTTTAATCAGATCATCCGGATATAGAATCAAGAGCTTTGTTCCATTTCCATGTGTTTCATTCAAAAACGTAATGTGTGCCAAAATGATGGACAACTTTTAAAATGGCTACCATTTTTAAACTAATGAATATTTTCTCTCTATTTTCAGGTGATACAAAGAAAACATCAAAAAGTTTTGTTGACCAGAATTCTGACCAGCTCGGTTAAGACAGTGATCGTACAGGCATATTTTGCCACGAGGTCATATGTTGCAACACAGAGACAATTTCATTGGGACTTTCCAAATAAGAATTCCCAACTACAAAACCATCAAACGTATTGTGGAGAAGTTCAGACATCGGGTTATCAGAATGATCAGAAAAATAAAACACCTGACAGGATCCAGGCTATAAGACAAGAATTGCAAACCTCACCAAGAATGTCAACACCCAAGCTTTGTCAGTTGGTGGGAACATCACATACTACTATGAGAAGAATCATATGTCAAAATCTGCAAATGTGTCCATACAAGTTACAAATGTTGCAAAGCCAAACTGACAGAAATAAAAGAGAAAGGGGTGAATTTTGTATCAGCATTACCCAGCGGATTGAAAATGAACCGAAGTTTCTGGACAATATTTTCTTCAGTAACGAGGCTCACTTTCATCTTAGTGGCCATATCAACAAGCAGAACATACAATTTTGCGCAGTTCAGCAACCACATGAACATGACATGTAGCACCACCATTTTCCGTTGAGAAAGTGACAGTTTGGTGTGCTACCGGATGTAATGGTATCATTGGGCCATTCTTCTTCGAAAATGAAGCAGGACAAAATGTTACTGTGAACATAAAAAGATACGTCCACATACTGAGAAGGGAATTTCTTTCACACTGAGGAGGAAGAAAAATGTGAACATGAATACCAGGGACAGATCCAGGAGGGCACCAAACAGACATCATGCCGAGTATTTTAGTTGATCCACATTTTTTATATAGGCCTACCATACGCTTCACCCACCATACTATGAGGTTGCAACAGGAAACAGGCTTCCTGTTCATGTGCGTGAGCTGAAAGGTATCAAAAACTCACACTCTCTTAAGGGGATGATCCACAGTTAAATTATAATGCATACATATACAATACATATACTGTACAATGCATTCATAAAAACAAGAACAGATAGTGTACCCTCAGTGCCACGGTCTTTTCTGCTACTGCTTGCCAGATTAAAGAAGGGAAAATCGATATATTCGGTACTACAATGTACAGTACATGTCACTAATAGAAAACGATAATTTAGGAGGGATAAATATCTACTGAGCACAATAGCATAAAATTTATCGTAATTGCATAAAAATTGTGGATTTTATGGGCAATTTTGGAAAACTGGTGTAAGGCGTTTAATGGTCTCCTTTGGGTATCTAGCCTAGGGGGGCACGTGCCCCGTAGCCCCCGCCTAGTTCCGCCCATGAATACAGTCGTCTTTCAGCAAGATGGTGCACCCCTTCACACATCAAACGTTGCCTTGGAATCCCTGAGACAACATTTCCCAAGAGCTCGACTAATCTTGCGACGTATTGACAATCCATGACCATCAAACTCCCTGACTTCTTTCCCTGGGGGTATCTCAAAGCGACAGTCTACGAGAACAATCCTCAGACACTGGACGAACCGAGGATGAATATTAGAGCTCTGTCATCAGAGCCGGGGTGCTTGGATTCACAACGTCATGAACTATCAACAATTTCCGCTCTCTTTTTAATGGGAGTGATCTGGTTTTTATTGAAAACAAACATTTACCCTTTCTCTTTTATTTAAGTCAAGAATGAACAGAATCGACCCCAAATAAAAATTTGATATCCAAATCCAAAAATGTACATCATTTTGACACACACCGATATATATATATATATATATATATATATATATATATATAATATATAATATATATATATATATATATATATATATATATACCGTATATATATATATATATATATATACTCTATATATTATATATTTTTTTTTTTTTTATTGGGGGTTGTTTAACCTCCTTCGCAACATTTAAGGTCATATGACGAAGGGGACCTACAGCTTTACGTGGGATCCGAACCACGGGTCGCTACATAATCTGGGCGTGTATATATATATATATATATACTGTACAGCTAAACCATATATATATATATATATATATATATATATATATATATCTATATATATATATATATATATACAGGGTGTTTGAAAACTTTCTGTACAAATTGTAATGGGGGATAGGCAACACCAAGACAAACCCTTTTCGGCTATAAGTGTATGTCCGCTGACGTCACCATTCGGCGCGAGAGGGCTCCGCTGCAATTGGCTAAAAGGTGAAGTGGGCTAGACTCGCGCTTGGCTTGCCGCGGGCATTCTTAAATCGGACGTAGTACGCGTAACATGGAGCGCTTCACGACTGCTGAGATGGCTGACATGCATATGGTGTATGGGGCTGCCAATGGAAACGGAAGAGCTGCTGTGAGGTTGTACCGACAGCGCTTCCCAAACAGACGTGTGCCAAACCACCAAACGTTTGCGCATTTGCATCGGCGACTGCGAGAAACTGGAACATTCCATGCAAACATGCATGACACTGGTCGGGAGAGAAACGTGCGCACTCCTGACATGGAAGAAGAAATCGTACGGCGATTTGAGGACAATCCAAGCGCAAGCACGCGAGGTGTTGCACGTATCCTCGGTGTGAACCACGACCTGGTCTGTAGAGTGTTGCACGAGCAGCAGTTACATCCGTTTCATCGTCAGAGAGTCCAGGCATTACAACCTCGGGATTACCCTCTTCGTGTGGAATTCGCACGCTGGTTTCTGCAGCAACAGCGGTGCAGCCTAATTTCCGGCTTATGTGCTGTTCTCAGATGAGGCCTGTTTCACACGTGAGGGTGTGTTTAACATGCACAATTCTCACGTGTGGGCGCACGCAAATCCACATGCTACACGGGTGCATGCTCATCAAGAACGGTTCGCCGTCAATGTTTGGGCGGGTATCGTCCATGGCAAGTTGCTGCTCGTGCAACACTCTACAGACCAGGTCGTGGTTCACACCGAGGATACGTGCAACACCTCGCGTGCTTGCGCTTGGATTGTCCTCAAATCGCCGTAGGATTTCTTCTTCCATGTCAGGATGCGCACCTTTCTCTCCCGACCAGTGTCATGCATGTTTGCATGGAATGTTCCAGTTTCTCGCAGTCGCCGATGCAAATGCGCAAACGTTTGGTGGTTTGGCACACGTCTGTTTGGGAAGCGCTGTCGGTACAACCTCACAGCAGCTCTTCCGTTTCCATTGGCAGCCCCATACACCATATGCATGTTAGCCATCTCAGCAGTCGTGAAGCGCTCCATGTTACGCGTACTACGTCCGATTTAAGAATGCCTGCGTCAAGCGCGAGTCTAGCCCACTTCACCTTTTAGCAAATTGCAGCGGCGCCCTCTCGCGCCGAATGGTGACGTCAGCGGACATACACTTATAGACGAAAAGGGTTTGTCTTGGTGTTGCCTATCCCCCATTACAATTTGTACAGAAAGTTTTCAAACACCCTGTGTATATATATATATATATACACACATACTCACTCCACGCACAAATATTATAAACTTGCAATTAAAAAATATGAACGATAACGTATATTAAATTTTAATCTCACGGTAGTTGGTCATTAGTAAGAGAAAAATGCAAACAAATTGAAATTGAAAGTACCAGTGCCATAAACTAGTCGTGATATATATATATATGGCAGTTGGAGGGAAAATGGGGAAAAAAAATATAAACCAAATGGTCTCGTGTACGTCCATCGTAAAAACAAATCGTTAACGAAGCCTCTAAACTGAAAATTAATTCCTCGTTCAAAGAGAAATGATATTAATTTATTCGACTGACGCCATTTCAGGAAAGGGAAAGAGTCAAAAGGTCAAAAAATAAATAGATAAATAAATAAATAAATAAATGTCCTCAATGATAAATCCTTATTATCACCGAATCGTTCATTAGAAGGATTCATTAACGAGACATTAACATGTTAATAAAGAGCTAAATGATGCATGCACGTTTCATATATGTGTATAAAAAGTTATATATACTATGTATTATCAGTTAACCCAGCTCAGAATCACTATAATGGGAATATCAAATATATATATATGTCGGTGTGGGTGGGTACGGGTGTGTGTGTGGGTGTGTATCTTCCATTCTAAAAAATTATTGTCAATTACAGCCTTTTGAGCACCTTTCATTACGTACTAATCGTACTTTGTTGTGGCTATTAGCTTCCCTTTTATCAATCTTCCGCTGTCTGACATCCATCTAATACCATTTTGATGTCCGGTGACGTTCAATTGCGTCGCTTTGACGTCATCAAATAGTAAATAAAGTTTAACGACCGGCCGTTATGTGTCGTTACAATTCTTCGTCGAAAGCATTCGTCGGAGTATAGCTTTTAGATAACAAACAGTTTTTTAGCCCCCGCCCTATACACATACACACACACACACTCTCTCTCTCTCTCTCTCTCTCTCTCTCTCTCTCTCTCTCTCTCTCTTCGTCTACTAAAAAGAACAGCTTTCGTGCAATGACGTTGAAATGAAAGCAAAAGTTATGACCAAATATAAGAAAGAAAGAGTAATTTTTCTCACTATTTTCGCTACTTCCGCTTCAAATCATTATTATATACCTTTATTTTATACCTATACCCATTTAATGGGTATTAAGTATATGGTTTATGTATAGTGTATATATAAATTTGTTAAAATACTACTAAAGAGTTTTGTTTGGTGTGTGTGGTGTGTGTTTACACGTACAGTATATATATATATATATATATATAATATATATATATATATATATATATATATATAATATATATATATATATATATATATATAAAACTTTTGAGGGGGTTATATTCCTGTATACGTGACATGCCAGATTTAAAAAAAAAGGATATTGATTTTCTGCAGTTAATTTTATTCAGATTTGTGTTAAATAGGGTTAGCTGTAATGCTGCCGATGCAGGAAGCAAAGGTGAATAAAATCAGTGCATTTATTCATGTAACTTAATGAATGCCGATAACTGCACCAAAACAAATACGTACATTAGTCTGACACACACACACACACACACACACACACACACACACACACACACATATGTACGTTGTCAACATCAAATTGCATGTGATAACTGTACAGTATGTCGAAACGCTATTTGCATAACCAAATATATTCTACGCATTATCGCACAAAGTCAACAATGCAATTTCATCAGTATTTCGAGTATTGAATAGAGGCCAAAATAAAGAAATTTAGAACGAATGTAAGCCAAAGCACAAAGGGAAAACGCATCGCTTGTTACGCATCACTCTGTCATACTAGAGATTCCTCTATTCTTTAATTCGAACAGAGCTCAGAGACTCCCTCCACTCATCCATTTGTAATGGCTCGGAAAATAACAAGAAATAAAAACGAAAACAAGGTTATATATATATATATATATATATATATATATATATATATATATATATATTATGTAGGAAGGAGAGGGCAAGGGCGAACGCCCGCAAAAACACCTCTGCCATAGAAGAAAAAGAGCCAAAATCAAAGTCTAAGGTTTTCGAGATGTCTGGAGATACTGCGTTTGAAAAATTGGAGGTCATAGACAGTGAGCAAGATGGATTGAGGAAGATTGTTCCAGAGTTGACCGGTTGAGTAGATGAAAGATTGAAAATACCGATTAACAATTGCGTTAGAGATGGACAGAAAAGTAATAAGAATATGTCGAAAGTCTGGTACTGCGTGCTCTGCTTAAAGGGCGAGGCACGCAGATTTCAAAGGAGCAGTGTCCGTTATAATAGCGATAGTAAAGAGAGAGTGAGGTAACATTGCGGCGAAGAGAGAGGGATTGATAACAGTCAGCAAGAGGCGGAGAAATGATGAGACGAAAAGCTTTTTATTCCATCCCGTTAAATTCATCCCATATATATGTGTGTGTGTGTATATACTGTATATAAAACAAAATATGTGTGTGTGTGTGTGTGTGTGTGTGACTCAGAGCTGGGCACTTGCGTTTTTTTGCGCGTTTTTTTTGCGGTACTGCGGTACTACTACCGCACTACCAAACCGGTACCGCATAACGCAGTACCGCAAAGGATCGCTGAAAGTACAGCAGTACCGCTACCGCATTCAGATTTCCCGCGGTACTTTCCGCGGTACCGACCAACACGGTAGTACCGCAGTACCGACCGTCACTGCCTGTGTGTGTGTGTGTTCAAAAAATGGCGTCCAGTGAATTAAACTTTATTGGATTTTTTACAATAACTTATGATAAATTGCAGTGTAATAATGAAAGTAGAAAAAAAGGAAAAATTGTGGGAGAGTCGAAAGCGATGTTGAAAGTTTTGTCTTTTCGCCTCCAAACAGTTAGACGCGTTGGTTCTTTTATCGTTATTTATTAGTAAAGAACATGAAACGTGACGAGGAGGACTTTTTTAATTGATTGTACATGTCGCTTATTGATAACTCACTTCGCATATATATATATATATATTGTGTCATAAATGCCCAAGATTTTCCCCATTATGTCAAACAGGTTATATAATATATATTTTATGTTTTGAAATTTTTTATCATTTTCATTTGTATTAAAGTAGTTCGGTGGGAAGGGGGGGTGGGGGGTCGAGCAGAAAGTTCAGAGAAAGCGCTTTTTTACCACATACAATGATTATATTATTTTTTCGAATTTCAACCAAAGTATAAAAAAAGCGAAGTTAAATGAGACGTCCTTTATACTTCCTCAGACTTTACACACCCTCTGATTTGCTGTAGGTTAGGTTAGATTAGGTTAACCTGAGTTAACCTAACCTGACCTAACCTAGCGTAACCTAACCTCAAAAAAGTAGGTCGTGCAAAAATACCTACCTTATTTACAAAGTTCGACCTAATTGGTAGGAACGGTGGCTCTACTGACTCTACTTGGAGATTTAGTCATGCATTGGTGCTGTTTCGTGCGTTGGTCTCTCTTCACACGGAGGTCAAGCTGGTGGCCCCGCCTCTAAGTCTGGCTTGATGGAGGAGCGAGTTGCTTTCTTGCGCTCTCCACCGTACATAGCCAGGTACACCCAGCTCATCTGGTACCGTCCTCAGCCAGGCATCTAGTCTTCTCTTGAAGACTTTAACTTTGACCCTTGTAACGTTTCTGAGGTGCTTTGGAAGCTGGTTGAAAAGTCTTGGACCCCTGACAACCAAGCTATTTTCCTTCAGGGTTGAGGTCTCTTGTCGGGCCTTTAATTTGGGAACACTACACATTCTGCCTTTCCTATTTTTCCAGTGTTGTTTGAATGGTAATTGGGTTTAGTTTTAGGTTTGGTACCAGTT
Organism: Bathynomus jamesi; assembly: GCA_023014485.1. Taxonomy (NCBI): domain Eukaryota; kingdom Metazoa; phylum Arthropoda; class Malacostraca; order Isopoda; family Cirolanidae; genus Bathynomus; species Bathynomus jamesi. The sequence goes on along the minus strand of JAJOZX010008076.1, from coordinate 143,554 downwards.
TTTCGATAATTTTCCATATGTAGATTATGGTGTACCTCTCTCTTCTTCTTTCTAGGGAGCACACATTTAGTTTACCTAGTCTTTCCCAGTAGTTGAGTTCTTTGCAGCCATCAATCTTGACTGTGAAATGTGTTTGCGTTTCTTCTAGTTTATTAGTTTCTTCCTTTTTATATGGGGACGTCAAAACTGAGCAGTATTCAAGTTTTGTTATAATCAGTGTTTTTAGCAGGGGAATCATTACTGTCTTGTCCCTTCTTCTGAACGTTCTTAGTACCTGTCCCACGACTCTTTTTGCTTTATTTATCGCTATCTGATTTTGTGTTTCGAATTTCGCATCATCCGTCATTATTACCCCGAATCGATCGCTTTCGTGATTCTCTGAATTTCCTCTCTATCTGGAGCATAATACGCAGTCTGTTTAAGTTCTTCTTTTCTACTATATCTCAAGAGCTGAAATTCCTCGGTGTTAAATGACATGTTATTGTCTTCCGACCATTTGTATATTTTGTTCGTGTCCCTCTGCAAGGCCTCCACTTCATTTACATCGCTGATTTTTCTGTTGATATTTGTATCGTCTGCGAAGGATGTTACTACTGTTGCTGTTTACTCCACTGTCTATGTCTGTTAGCATGATAATGAACAGGAGTGGGGCCAGTACTGTACCTTGTGGTACTGAGCTGCGTATTTCCGATTCTGATGATGATAGACCTTGAATTTTGACGACCTGTAGACGTTCTCTGAGGAAGTTTTAGATCCATTTTCCCACTTTGCCTGTTATTCCCATATATTTCATTTTATGTGCTATAATTCCGTGATCACATTTGTCGAAAGCTTTAGCAAAATCTGTGTATATGACATCGTAGTTGTCATTGCCTTCCAATGCATCTAGAATATTGTTGTAGTGTTCTATAGTGCGTTCAAAAAGTCTCTCCGCAGTGCTATGTTAAACGCATAGGAAATTGAAAAACTACAATGTTTTCATTCAACCATGATTTAGTGATTTTATTACATAACCTTTTGATTTTACAGCATGTGTTGAAAGTGTTTTCCACCATTTTGCAGGCACAGAGCAACTCGTCTACACTTGTTGTCAAACACGTTTGACAACAAGCACATTGACTGCGGAGGGACTTTTCGAACGCACTGTATTAGTTGTGATAGGCATGATCTACCTGATCGGAATCCGTGCTGATTTTCGTTGTATCTTTCCAGTGTCTCCAAGAAATCATAAATTTTCTCTCTAACTATTCTTTCAAATATTTTGATCAGGTGGGACGTCAATGACACTGGTCTGGAGTTCTTTGCTTGAGATCTGTTCCCTCCTTTATATATAGGGACAATGTTTGCTCTTTTCACGATGTTCGGTATTTCCCGAGTGTCTAGGGATCTTCTCCATACCCAGTATAAAGGTGTAGCATTTCATTTTTACAGTTTTTAATCAATACTGCGTTCCAGTTGTCCGGACCTGCAGCTGAATGTGGTTTCATTTGTTTCTATAGCTCTCGCTACATCTTCTGGGATAAAATCAATGTCTGTTATACACTCTCCTTGCAATTTCTCTTCAAAGAATGCGTCTATGTCAGGTATCGCTTTGTCACTTTTTGGGGTACTGAAAACTGATTCATACGGGGCTCTCAATGTCTCAGATATTTCTTTTGGATCGTCAGTTAATTCATTATTTCTCTTCCTTAAGGGCCCAATAGCGACGCGCGTTTTCTGTTTTCCCTTTCGCATAGCTATAGAAGTATTTTGGATTTTCCTTTATTGCTTCTACGCCTTTTCCTCTTCCCTCTCTGTATGGTCCTTAATCAGGGCTTGTATTTCCCTATCGATACCCTCCAATTTTTCTTGTATTACTTTCCTGGCATTATCTCCGCAGTTGCCTAACTTCGCCTCCACTCTCTTTCTTTTGCGGAATAGTCTTCTCTTTTGCCTCTCTAGCCAGCTCTTCTTTCCTTTTGGCTGTGATTTCGGAGCATTTTTCTAAAATTCTCAGCGTTTTTTCTTCCAAGATTGTTAGCATTTCTTCAGTTGTTTTATTCTCTAAAACTGTTCTCCACTCTATTTGGGCCATGTGCGATCTGATTGCTTCCCAATTCGTGCATTGTCTTTTAATGTTGTCGTCATATTTGTTGATATCTCGATTAAGCTGTGGTCTGAGATAATGGTTGAGGTTATTTTTATATCAGCAATCAAGTTCGTGTTATTCGTGAATACCAGGTCCAGGCAGTTATTTTTTCTGGTATTTTCTGTTATCTCCTGTGTCAGCATAAACTCATTTGTGAGAGCCATCAACATTTTTGCTTGCTCCTGGTCTTTTCTTCTGCCCCGCTTGTCCTGTTGTATATTTATATTCTTATCCACCTTTCTGTATTTTATAAATGGGAGGTTAAAGTCTCCGCAGATCATTATATTGGAGGATGGAGGGTTTATGGCCTTTATTAGCTTTATGGCCTTTATTATATATATATATATATATATATATATACAGGGTGGGCGGAAAGTAGCTCCCTATTTTGGATTGGTAAAAAAATACGTATATTATCCATTTATTTCAGAAGAAATAATATGAAAAGGTAGGCATACATGGTAGGTTTTCTATAAAATTCAATGTGGGCTCCAACTCTTTCCACCAGCTTCTGGAGCCGCCCAGGAATGGCGTCCACTGACTTTAGCAGGAACTCCGGCGGGATGGAGGACATGACTTCCCGAATTCGGTCCTCCAGTTCTTCCAATGTCCTCGGTTTGGTGCGGTAGACTTCTTCCTTTACCCACCCCCAAAGAAAGAAGTCGCACGGTGTCAAGTCGGGGCTCCTGGCTGGCCATTGATGTGGACCACGACGACCCATCCAACGCCCAGGGAAGTGGGCATCCAGCCACTCACGGACAACAAGAGCGAAGTGTCAACCGCCACAATTGCCACTACTGGGCAGGAGAGGATCCCATGGTTACCGCTGAAAAACGGCAGAATCGGTTCAGTGTAACGGTGTGGTGTGGTATGACCTCAGATCAGGTTGTGGGCCCGTTCCTTCTGCGCAACACCATGAATGCTGAGCGGTACCTTGCTATGTTGCGAAACGAGGTCTGGCCGGTTGTCAGCACATGGGAGAACATCGACGATCTGATATTTATGCAAGATGGCGCCCCTCCGCACTTCGCTCTTGTTGTCCGTGAGTGGCTGGATGCCCACTTCCCTGGGCGTTGGATGGGTCGTCGTGGTCCACATCAATGACCAGCCAGGAGCCCCGACTTGACACCGTGCGACTTCTTTCTTTGGGGGTGGGTAAAGGAAGAAGTCTACCGCACCAAACCGAGGACATTGGAAGAACTGGAGGACCGAATTCGGGAAGTCATGTCCTCCATCCCGCCGGAGTTCCTGCTAAAGTCAGTGGACGCCATTCCTGGGCGGCTCCAGAAGCTGGTGGAAAGAGTTGGAGCCCACATTGAATTTTATAGAAAACCTACCATGTATGCCTACCTTTTCATATTATTTCTTCTGAAATAAATGGATAATATACGTATTTTTTTACCAATCCAAAATAGGGAGCTACTTTCCGCCCACCCTGTATATATATATATATATATATATATATATATATATATATATATATATATATATATATAGTCAGGAAACATAGGAACTATGCTTTTCAAGGCAAATATATATATATATATATTTTTTTTTTTTACTTGCATTAAAAAGCATAGTTCCTATGTTTCCTGACTTTTGGCCCACCCTGTATATATTGTATATATATCTTCTTTTTAAATGTTAAAAGCGAGTAATTTTTCTTTTCATTCTTTTAATCTATGATACAATGACTTGAAGTGAGGGACGCTCTAATTCAGTTAGAAAGAAAAATGAATGGTTAAAAGGTTGAAGAACACTTTAATGCTTAATAAGTTTCTGAATTTTATATACACAAAAAGGTGAAACTAATTTGGTAAAACAGTCTTTATAAACTTACGACAAAAGGTTCATATAATCAATTTCAAGAGGAATTATCTTGAGATAAGTAAATGTATTCAGAATCCATTTATAAAGAAGAAAGTTGCGAAGGATTAGAACTACTTACTTCACATCTTTTTCAAACTAATTAACGACTAGATTCGTTTTACGCATAGGGTGGTGCAAAAACAAAAAAATGAAAAAAGAAAAGAAAAAAATTGCGGAATCTGTTGTTGTTTATATCTTTGTAGCAAAAAAGAAAATCTGAAGTTTAGATTTTTTAATAAATAGTTTAATTGTCTTCGGATTGCTATAATATTTTTTTTTTAAATACTTATAAAGAATTACGAGATGTTAAAGGTTTTCTCGAATGCCTGGAAAAAATTTGTTGCCAAGCCGAAGTCTGTCGCAGCATGGCGGGAAAATTCTGTACGTGTAACAAAATACGTAGCCAAGTATAGGCACGTATATGACTTGAAGGTCTCAACCTATTCCATGGTTGACAGTATCGTGTTTGTGCTGTCTACGATAAGTTGTTCTTTGTTTTATAAAAGGATATTCACAACATCGTTTTGAGTGAATCAGACAGTGTTAATGAAAGCCCTATATGAAGCGAAATAAAGATACATCGTGAGCCAAATCATCAATGAGTATCCAAGCCGAGCCGCGGGTAGTAATAAAAGCTCTTTAAAGCTACTTGGCAACCCTAAGGTTTATAATACAGAACCTCAAGATGCCCTGGTACTTGGCAACGCTAAGGTTCTTAGGTACAAAACTTCAAGATGCCCCGGTGGTGGCTAGCCACGCTATACTCACATCAGTGTTGTCGGTGAGTTAATCTGCAGCCAAGAAAATGTACTGGGCACCAGGATGAGTACCCGACAAATCTCTGAGGTTACGAACATCTCACGACCCGTGCAGCAGATAGCAAACCTTTAACTCTCCTCAAGGATATTCAAAAGAGTATAACAGAATCATAGACTAATGAAAGCAATGAAGAAAACACAAATGGTCAACTGATTTAAACGCATGTTCAGACGTTTTCGCACAAATCAATCCGTCAACAAAATTTGGCTTTATGATAAAAAGCGTTTCCCCATAGAAAACTCCCCAAGCCCTCAGAATGGCCGTATTTACGCCATTATGGACAAGAAAGTAGACATAGCGTCTGCGCGGCCTTTAAAGGAGAGGTCACATCTCAGCCAGTGAGTGATGGTTTACTGGTAGCGTTTCCTTTATCGGCAAACCTGACCCATATTCTTTGAAAGAGGTGTGGAAGTAACTTTAAAGTGGTACTATGAAGAAGTCTTTTCCCGCATGTTGCCTTGCAGTGAAGATCAGACTTCACTTTCATTGAAGATAGGGTACCTACACACCGATCTCACGTCACCACAGAGAACGAGGTTTTTCGACGAAATTGCGCAGACTTCATTCATCCTAATCGTTGACTACTAAAGAACTGATTTGAATTCTGTCGATAATTGAGTTTGGCCAGAAAATGGTATGCCGTAAAACCAAAATCAATAATGAGTAAGAATTGCAGGTGAAGATAGCAACATGCTGGGTGCAGCTAAGTTAATATTCCATCCACGTTGCAATTTCTCAGTGGCATAAGAAGCTAGCAGCTGTTGTTGAAGCTGATGATAAGCATATCGAACCCTACCACAACTAATGACTATCGTTAGCACACCACTGTAACTGCAAACCGAAAGAGGAGCAACTTTCTCTATAATAGGCCAGTAGCGGCAGAGTTTTGCATGTACTTCAGAAAATCTTTAATATCCTAATATCTCCCATTTCTTTGAGAAATATTTTTTAAAATTAGTGTGTGGGAGTGGGGGGTGTGTGTGTGTGTGTGTGTGTGTGTGTGTGTGTGTGTGTTGTAAACAATATAGTGATGTACGGATTCCAAAATTTAGCCGATGCCGATTCCATGAAAAACTGCTGATACTGATGCCGATTCTTTGACTAGATTTTTAAAAAAATCAATTCCCTTCATAAAGTTTACTAATCTAATGTGTAAACTTTCAATTTTTATATTTTTACATTTCAAATTTGTTTAAATGTTTTTCCTTCGCTCACTCCACAATACACAGCACCAGAATTTGTTACTTTTATACCGTAGCTAAAATGATGTTAAAAAGTTTTATTATTCGATAAATTGATAAAATAATTTTATTTTAGTTTCATAAATTGAATACCAATACTTAAAATAATTGTTTTTCCGGTTCTTTTGCATTATCCTCCCAACACTAATTTTTTTATATAAGGTTGGTTTGGTTTTGGTTATGGTACTTTATTTTCCATCCATTATAAAAAAATTAGTGTTGGGATTAGGTTAGGTTAGGTTTGGTTAGGTTAGGTTAAAAACAGCCCGCCGCAGGCGTTAAAAGTGTTTTGCTAACGTACTTTATTTTCCTTCCATTATAAAAAAAATTAGTGTTGGGAGGATAATGCAAAAGTACCGTTTTTCCTTATGTTGAAAGTATTTTCTTTCTTCAACAATGTCAACAACAAAATTTTCCATTAAAATTTGAAGTCTCTGGTGGCCAATTTGAATAAAAAACTGGATATATAATTTGGATTTCTGAAATTATTAAAATACTTAAAATAAAGTCAGTATAATAAGATGGTTTAATATATAAATTATAAAGTACAACTTAATATAAAATTATTATTAATATAGAGTAGGAGATTACAATAGTTTATAAATGTAGAGATTAGTTAGTTAGAGAAAATGCAAGTTTCTGGGCAACTTAACTTATTGAACTTTCCCCTTTTCGTGACTAAAATATTTTCATATAATTGCAATTCGAAATGAGTATAAATTATTTTCATATAATTACAATTTGAAATGAGTATAAATTATCATAAATAGTGTTTTTTGCCTATTCAATTTTCTCTAAATACAGATTTTGTTTTGTAATAAAATTTTTAAAATTTCAAAGAATCGGTGCGAGAATCGGCTAAATTTGGCGATGCCGATGCCAAAATAATGACCGATTCTCCCGGTACTAATCCCGATGCCGATTAATCGGTACGCCACTAAAAAAAAAAAAAACATTTTTAACATGCTGAATCATAAACAATTAAGAATATAGAATAAATGATCTTCTACATACATAACATTCAAAAACCAAATTTACACATTCATTAAAAAAATAATTAAAGCATATACTGTATGACATAAAACTGTAAATACAGTCGAAATGTTATCAATTGCATAGTACCACAACTGTATTACCGAAAATTTTTACTTTGTTATATAATTTTGTAAAACATCGCTTGTATTTTAAAAGTAACTTTATGTATGATTAATTTTATGTTGTGCTCGGTATTGAAACGGAGAATTAATTCTAAGTTTATGAAAGTCATCGAAAAACAATTAAAATGTGAAGTAGCTCACTTGTGATGGGAGTCAATTACTGCATTCGGTTTAATCTTTCATTGTCTGTCGATAAATGTAGATGTGATATAGATTTTGTACTGTTGTGTAGTTATTATATCGTATAAACACCTAGTATATGTAGTATATGTATATATATATATATATATATATATATATATATATATATATATAATCATTATACTGTACATGAATACAGGAATATATCTCTAGGTAAAGATCAATGGGTATTCGCCCCATCTGTTGCAAGTACGACTCTGCCGAGCCAACAGATAGCGCAACGGAGCTCGGTCTCACAGCAGGCGGAAAATATTGCTCGACACTCCTCTTTACCTCCCCAGCGTTGAAGACAGCGAGAAGAGAAGAGCGAGAAGACAGGGAGCGAACCCATGCACTTCAACTCAACTTTTCTGAACAGATATCGAGAGGGCTAGTATATCTGTAGATCAGGGGTTCCCAAATTGGTGTTCCGCGGAACACTTGTATACCGTGAGAAGTGTTCCGCGGAACACAATTTGGGAACCCCTGCTGTAGATCATCACAGGTCATCATCCAAATACGAAGCTTTGTTTATTGAGACCGTTATTCCACTTGGGGATTACCGTTTTAATTTGTTCTTCTCGTATCAGGGCCTACACCAGTAGATGAAAAATAACTAAAGCTTTGCAAATGAAATTTAGAATTGGGGATTTATTTCGGTAAAGCCACCCTTGAATGGAACTTGTTAAGGGCTTTCATATCGCCATTTTATTGAACACTGCATGAGCCATTCTTTCAGTGTTTGTTTTGGAAAGGTAAAAAACGTTTTCAAACAAGAACTGCATAAGTTCTGTCTAACAGCAATGCAACTTAAATGTGGGGACGGAGTATAGGTAGTGAGTGCAGTGTACAGTGTCGCTGTCGTTCTCCATGCAGTGCCTAAAGTTTTTTGTTACTTATTTTTAGTTCTATATTAATCGCTTTCATCGAACAGTGAAAAATTTAACACAATAAAGCGAGAATGCAGAGAAACCTGCCGGAATAAAATGAACACGGAAAAAAAGATGTCTGAGTTTAGCTTATAAACAGAATATGTCTTGCCGATTTCGGAAGAGTTTGCGTAGATCTTAAAAGATGCCTTGTACAGATGGTGTTCTTCTTCATGGTGTTCTTCATATTCACGTTGTGGTCAAAGTAAGAGGTAAAACAGCTCAAGATCTTGGACTTGCGGATGAGACGGTACGTGAGACGGAGGTGTTCGTCAAATAAATAAACAATCATCGGCCAAAACAGGTCCCCAATTTGGACCCTAATTCTGAGAGGAACCTTTCCTTAATTAACACACTTTAACATTAATATGGAACGAAAATGCTTAAAATTTGTATGTTCTATACGAAAATTTCTTTAGTGCTTCCGGTATATCAAACCTGTTTGGAAACGTGTTAATCATCATATACAAAAAAGGAGAACGATCTTCTCATATATATGGGACGCAGGACATTAATTAAAAGAAAAACCTCAATGCTAAAACGTTCCCTATATACTCCTCCAGTTTACTTGTACTCCATTTCAATTGACTGTTTTTATTATATTAACTATATTATGTGACATAAAAGAATTTACTCCTATTACAAGGATGATAATTTTATCGTGGGAGGAACCAGTACTGCGTTTTCCTTCGAAGACAGATGCATTAGCCATTTAATATTTCGGCTTGCGTTCTTCTGGCTTTGGATAGTAGACTGTGAGTCTATATTTCACTTGCTGAGTTGCTGCTTTGGGCTACGATCTTCATCCATATATTTTTGTTACATATACGATAAAGTATCAGGGTAGTGCGTAGTAACGAATGTATTCTATAATTTTATTTTTAAGAGTTGAAGTCCGTAGGAAAGTAGAAGTGGGCCGAGTGGAATAAGATCGAAAGGAATTATATCGATCGTAGCAAAGCCTGCCACTTAATTTTTCAGTGTAGAACTCTGAGACCGCAATAAAATGCATAAAAGTTTATATATATATATTTATATATATATATATACACAGTTTACACACAGTACTGTGCAAAAGTCAGAGACCACTGTCGATCTGATAACTATTAGATAATCTGTTGTATGAAAATTGGTTTTGATACTAAAATACATATTAACTAGACCCTCTGGTTCATATTAACGTATAACTAAGTTATTACTTAAGTGTATAAAGTTGTATAAGCTGGATGACCCTCTCGTCTGCATAAATTGGACTTGAGGGTTGATTCATTATAAATGGTGTTCGGAAAGTCACTGTGCACTAGGGTGACAATAAAAATCGAAAGTTGGAGTTTTTTATTGGCCATTTGTTCAATGCTGCTACTACATGAGAAAACAATGTACTGTAAATATTAGGTCATTCAGATAATATTTAAGGGTGTCTCAAGTGAGGTAAATAATTCTCCTTATAACAAAAATTAATTATTCATTACCTAGTAAAAATAAATTAATATTTTTTTTAATTAATGTAAATAAACGTTAGTTTTAGTTTATAAGGTTTAAGTGCAGGCGTACTTCAATCGTAATAAGTAAATAATATATTTACTAAATATATTCCAGGGTGTCTTTCATTCAATTGTAGACCACCCATTAATTCTTGCTTTTCCTCAAGCCATACCCCTTTTTCAATGTACCATGCTGAGACTTCCTATGATCCTCAACAACCTGCAAGAGATGTTGGCGCTGTTCTTCATTCTTCGTAATCTTTGTATTGAAGGCCTGGATCAAGGCAATTCCCCTCTCTGCCATGTCATTGACGACTTTTAGTCCTTCAACTATAGTCAAACCAGTCTTGAAATCTTCGTCGTCCGGCCAGGTCTCTGGTTCCTTGGACAAGAAACCATCATTAATTTTTAGAAGTTCAAAGAGAAGCTTTGATCCTTTCGAGGCAAAGTCCGAGAGCTGCTTTGTTGAAATGGAAGAAACAGCAGGTATTGTGGCTCGCTTTGGAGGATCTTCAGCAGCTTCTTTTTCGAAGATTGATCGAGCGATATTCTTTTTCGTCGTTGCATTGATACCTTTATCAAAGAGTGCGAGACCAATCAAGTACTCGCTGAGGTACCATAAGTGACGACCGAGGACACTAAGGCAGGATGCTGAGATCTTTTCATCGTGGTACTTTGCTAGGTCTTGAAGAAGCTTCAAATCGTTCGCGGGAGCAGATGAAGGACTGCTGGCCGTGAACCACGCGGACATATAACTCCAGGGCAAAAAATACAAATCGTTTTAAGCCAGACATTTCACGAGTTGTAAGTCTGAACTGATGGGAAAGCAGCAGGATTTTTAATGAATAAATTACTTTTGCCATCCAACGTGCTCGGTGAAGTGCTCCAGGTCGCCGAAACCTAAAGTTAGGTAAATTACCTCAAGGATTGTAATCGACAACTCCAAGAATCACGGTAATCATCCCTCGGCTGATGTTTTGTCAGATATAGATTCCAGCAAGCGATCAGTTCTTCTCGATTCTCATTCAGACTCGATGGAAGGTCTGACAGGGTCTTGTACTTATCTTGGCAAATTGTATTCCACGTCTCTTTGAAGCGGGAGAATAGGAGGATATCTGGACCAGATGATGGTCCCATGCATTCCATGTACGCCTTCTCAACGACAAGTTCTAGGATGTGATATATGTATATATCTTCTTATATATATAAAAGAGGAAGTTTGTTTATTTGTTTAGTTGTTCGCTATAGAAAACCAAACGGTTGAACTTACAAATTTTAAAATAACTTCATAATAACCAGTTTTTTACAAGGAATCTAATGGTGCTATTTATTTTGTATTTGGTGTAGTATTTAATGACGAAATTGACAATTAATGATTATTGCGTCATTTTTTTGTAATAAATTTTTTTGTAATAAACACAAAACATAAAATAGAAATTTTTAAAGAATTTAGTGAAAATCTGGCATTCGTAAACTTTGCGGAGCAAATATTCCAGCGGAGCAACATAAAATATAAATTTTTAAAGAATTTAGTGAAAATCTGGCATTCGTAAACTTTGCGGAGCAAATATTCCAGCGGAGCAAATTTTCCAGGACAGTGCTAAATGGTTTCATAAGTGATTTAGTAACTTTGTGAATTGCAAATTATTGTTTAGTGATACAGGTGATTATGCCACCCAAGAAACGCCCTTTATATGGAAAGTCTTCTGCCGCTAAAAGAATTCAAGCACAAAGAGCAGCTGAAACAGAAGAAGAACGCAATCAAAGATTTCAAGCACAAGCTGCAAGACAGGCTGCTCAAATACAGGAAGAGACTTTGGAACAACGTAAAGCTAGACTTCGAGCTCAAACTGAAAGGCAGGCTACTCAAAGACAGCAAGAAACTGTTGAACAGCACCAAGCCAGAGTTCAGGCAGAATCATCAAGGCAAGCTGGATATAGACAACAAGAAACTTCTGAACAACGTCAAACCAGACTTGAAGCACAACAATTAAGACAAATAACTTACAGAGAGCAAGAAACAGAGGAGCAACATGATGTACGACTTCAGGCTCAAAGAACAAGACAAGCTCAAACACGATCTCGAGCCTTCAATGCTTGGCAGTGGAATTTAAGTGCTTTTAACTATAATCCACAATATAATTATGCATCTGACAAAGTGGTTATTATTGGATCAATGTCTAAAATATGTGATAAGTGTGGTGCTAAAAAGTGGGATAAAGAATCACCAGGAATGTGTTGTATCAATGGAAAAGTTCAATTACCTGCGCTTTCGGAACCTCCAGAACCTTTGAAAACTCTACTTACAGGCACTACATCTGAATCTAAACACTTCTTACAAAATATTCAAGCATACAATTCTGTATTTCAAATGACCTCATTTGGAGCTAATATCATTATTGAAGGAGGATTCATGCCTACATTTAAAGTTCAAGGTCAAACATTTCACAGAATAGGTTCACTACAACCATTACCTCATGAAGAACCAAGGTATCTTCAATTGTACTTTGTTGGAGATTTGCAACATCAAGCACAAAATAGATACAATAGAAACCCAGCAACAAGATTGGAACTAATTATTGAACTTCAAGACATGCTTCATGCTTCAAATAATTACATTCAAAGTTTTAAATATGCTCTAGAAAATGTACCTGCTACAGAATACAAAATCATCATTGATGCCGACAAGAGACCTCCTACTGAACATGCTAGACGATTTAATCTCCCAGAATGCAATGAAGTTGCTGTGATCATTACTGGTCAAGAACATGACAAAAGAGACATTGTGCTTAAAAGTCGAGACAATACTCTGCAATTCATCAATGAAACCCATAGATCTTATGATGCTTTGCAATATCCTTTACTGTTTGTCTATGGAGAAGATGGATATCACTTTGGAATTCTCCAAGCAGGTGTACATTCTAGCAAAACAGTTTCCTGCATGGACTTCTATGCTTACAGATTTATGGTTCACAGTAATTCACTAAATCATCTTCTGTTGGCTAGAAACCTTTTTCATCAATTTGCTGTTGATATGTATGCAAAAATAGAAGCAGAAAGATTATGTTACATTAGAACTCATCAGAGAGCAGGGCCGTAACTAGGGTTTAGAAATTAGTGAGGTCCAGATTTTTTTCGAGCGCGGCGGGACGAGCAAAATTCAGACCAAAATGACATCTACAAACACAACCCAAGCTATACACTAAACACAAAACACAAAACGCTCGACGCTCCCTCTTTTCAAAAGAAAAGCGGTAATATGTGTTTCATACACGGAGAACGGTTCAGTCTCTTTTTTTTTTTTTAGGAAATAATTACCGAGGTCCGGACCTCGGTGACCTCATAGGTAGTTACGGCCATGTCAGAGAGAATTAAGATGTGATTCATATATACATCTAAGAGATGGCATCAACAATGATGTAGCTGGAGGAGAGCTTGGCCAACTTTGCATTCTTCCGTCAACTTTTACAGGCAGCCCACGTTACATGCATGAAAGAACTCAAGATGCAATGACATATGTTCGCACTTATGGTCGACCTGACCTATTTATAACATTTACATGCAATGCTAAATGGAAGGAAATTCAGGATGAGTTACTACCTGGACAAACATACATTCACAGACATGACCTCACAGCAGAGTGTTTCGCTTAAAATTATTAAAACCGATGGATTTAATGACAAAATCCAACATTTTTGGCCCAGTTAGATGCCACATGTACACTGTTGAATGGCAAAAAAGAGGATTGCCTCATGCTCATATTTTGATATGGCTGACCAACAAAATTCAAGCTAATCAAATTGATTCTGCTATCTCAGCTGAACTTCCAGACCCTAACACAGACAAAAACCTCTTTGAAATAGTTCAAACTCAAATGGTGCATGGTCCATGTGGTTCTCTAAATTTCAATTCACCTTGCATGAAAGAAAATAAATGTACAAAACGTTACCCAAAACCATTTTTAAAAGACACTCAAACAGGAGAAGATGGTTATCCTTCATATCGCAGAAGAAAACCTGATGATGGAGGCTTTACAACGAGAATTAAACAAAATGAAATTGATAATAGATGGATAGTTCCTTACTGCCCTCTCTTGACTAAAACTTTTAATGCTCATATTAATGTAGAATTTTGTAATTCTGTCAAGTCTATCAAGTATGTGTGCAAGTATGTTAACAAGGGATCCGATGCAGCTATGTTTGCTCTACAACAACAAAATGTACCTGATGAAGTGACTAACTATCAACAAGGTCGTTACTTAAGCAGCAACGAAGCCTTTTGGAGAATTTTTAGCTTTCCCTTTCATGGAAGATATCCTGCAGTACAGCAACTAGCAGTTCATTTAGAAAATGGACAAAGAGTTTATTTTACTAATGAAACAGCTGCCCATCAAGCTCTTGCTCCTAGAGATACTACTCTTACAGCTTTTTTTAAACTATGTCAAGATGTGTTTGCTCAGACTTTATTGTATCGCCAGTTACCATCTTATTACACATGGAACAACAAAAAATGGAGTAGAAGAAAGAGAGGAAGCGAAGTTGAAGGTCATCCAGATGTAAGATTTGACAGTGCTTTAGGCAGAGTTTACACTGTTCATCCCAGCCAGCATGAGTGTTTCTTTTTAAGAATGTTGCTGCATGAAGTTAAAGGGCCTAGATCTTTTGATGATCTTAGAACAGTTGATGGTCATGTTTGTGCGACATTTAGAGAGGCATGCTACAAACGTGGAATGCTAGAAGATGATAGTCAATGGGATGCCACCTTAAGAGAAGCAGCCATATACCAATCCCCAAAGCGGCTAAGAGATTTATTTGCAATTCTGCTAAAAACCTGTGATGTGGGCAACCCTTTAGAATTATGGAACAAATACAAAGATGATTTGGCACAAGATTATAAGCACCAAGCACAACTTGCCAACCCGCATATTGACGTAGTTTACACAGATGAAATCTACAACAGAGCCTTAATTGACATAGAAGATAAAATAGCGTCAATGGATGGACAACAAATACCTTCATTTGGCCTCCCACAAACCAATAGAACAGAAGTCAACAATTTAGCTACAGAGCTTATAAGAGAAACATCATATGATATCAACTACTTAACTGAATATATAAATGAAAATGAGCCCAAGTTGTTGCCTGATCAGAGAACTGCTTATTCAACTATAATGAATAGTATCTCTCAGCAGAATGGAGGCATCTACTTTTTGGATGCTCCTGGTGGTACTGGAAAAACATTTGTCACAAATTTATTACTGGCCAAAGTTCGCAAGCAAAATAAAATTGCTGTAGCAGTAGCATCTTCTGGTATAGCTGCTACACTGTTGCCTGGAGGTCGCACAGCTCATTCTGCATTCAAACTTCCTTTGGATTTAGCTACTAATGATGAAGCTTTTGTAAAATTACTAAAAATTCTGGCATGGGAGAGGTTTTTAAAAGATGTGAACTTATAGTCTGGGATGAATGTACAATGGCCCATAAAAAAGCATTGGAGGCCCTGAACAAAACTCTACAAGATGTGAGAAACCACAAGACATTGATGGGCGGTGTAACTGTTGTCTTATCAGGAGATTTTCGCCAGACTCTGCCAGTTATACCTAAGTAGGCTGACCATATTTCCTTGAGACAAAAACGGGACATTGGGATGGCAAAAAAGGGACGGGGGTTATGTAATATTCTGTATTCATGAAAAAGTAAGTACATAAACATATTGAGCTTACAATTATTCTTCAGTGACAGAACCCATACAGAACCCATAAAAAAAACGGTACTGTCCCGTTCAAAACGGTACGTATGGTCAGCCTATACCTAAGGGAACAAAAGCTGATGAAATTCGAGCATGCCTTAAATCTTCCTGTTTGTGGCACAATGTTAAAACCTTGAAGCTTACAACTAACATGCGAGCAAGAATTTATGGTGATCGCAATTCAGGTCTATTTGCTCAGAACTTGCTACAGCTTGGCGAAGGAAAAGTTCCTGTGGACTCTGACAACAAAGTCATTATATCTACAATCAGCGCAGTGGTCCAAAGTGTTAATGAATTAACAGAAAAAATATTTACTAACTTTAGTTATCACTACAAAGACTTTACTTGGCTGTGTGAAAGAGCAATATTGGCACCGAAAAATGTGACAGTTAATTCTATCAACCAACAACTACTCCAAAATATTCCAGGGGATCCTTATATTTACAGATCAATTGATACAGTTATCGATCAAAATGAAGTTGTCAACTATCCAACGGAGTTTCTAAATTCTTTGGAATTTCCAGGATTGCCTCCTCACGATCAAAATGAAGTTGTCAACTATCCAACGGAGTTTCTAAATTCTTGGAATTTCCAGGATTGCCTCCTCACCAACTACAACTTTAAAGTTGGAGCTCCTATATGCTTCTACGAAATTTAGATCAGCCTAAGCTCTGCAATGGTACCAGATTTAATATAAAGGCATTACAGCCTCATGTCATTGAAGCACAAATTCATACTGGTTTGGCAAGGGTGAAGATACTTTTATTCCTAGGATACCTCTAATAACATCAGAGATGCAGTTTCAGTTTAGGCGCTTACAATTTCCAGTAAGATTAAGTTTTGCCATGTCGATCAACAATCACAGGACAAACAGTGAAAGTTGTTGGGCTACAATTACAAGAAGACTGCTTCTCTCATGGTCAACTGTATGTAGGATGCTCTAGAGTAGGAACAGCTAACAATCTTTATGTATACTCTCCTTTTGGAAAAACATGCAATGTTGTATATAAAGAAGTATTGTAAATTCTAATTTCAAATAAAGCTTTGGTTGATTAAATGTTTTTTTATTTCTCGCATCACAGCTTTTGTCTACTTACTGAATAATTTGCTGAAAAAAATACTGACCTATACATTTCAAATCTAAATTTTCACCCGTGCAACGCCGGGTAACTCAGCTAGTGTATATATATTTATATACTCGTATATATATTATCATAGCAAATCAAATTCAGTTCCAAATTTATATAATTTAAACATCAAACTATGCCAACAATTAATGAAACTTTTCTAGAACAATTTCCAATAATAATATAATAAATGTATCAAAATAAAAAATATTACCTTAGATATCTTAAAAGAATCCGGAGGGAACTTCTAAGCGTTGTTTTCAGTCAGGCAGTCGTATGCAAAATGAACTTGAAGCACCAAAAGCTGATCATCCAAAGATTGATACACATCATATTATTTAACGATTTATTTATGAAAATTTTAATTTAATGAAATAAATTAATCGATTTGCATAATCTATAGTATGAAATAAAGGAAACAATTCTATTAAATTATATAATACACTTGCATTCTCGAAACATTTTTGTTTTTAAGCGTTGTCGAAACTCGTTCATTCTTGAAATTTCTTCCGCGCGACAGTTTCATTCATGTGACTCGAGGCACCCCTAAATGCTTTCCGAATTCCATGAGATTTCGTCTACGGTGTTTCCTCATAGGTGGCAGCATTGGACAAATGGCCGGCAAATTTTTTTGAATTTCAAATTTTATCCCTATAAGAAGTTGTCACCCTACCTGAGTGTGCACTTATATTTATTTAATAGCATACAATAGTATAACATTGCATATATGATAGAGGTTATGGATGGGACCATCAGAACTTATAAAAGGTGTTGAAAACTAAAAAAAATAATAATAAAATAATAAAAAAATAATATAAAAAATATAAATATAAAAATATAAAAAAACATTAATTATATAAGTGCACAGTGACTTTCCGAACACCCTGTATTACTTATAACGCATGTGTTTAAAGATCTAGCGAACTATTACTGATGGATCTGCAGTAAATGCTCCTAAGCTATTGTTATATCAATATTTACAATTAAAAGTATTGACATATTCACTTAAATTCTGCAAAACAAATTTATCCAAAACGTTTCTCATTATAATCCTAATTCATGCTGTTTTTTTTCTTTCACAGGCTTAAGAAATGACAAAAAGTACAATTTCTGATGAGATTAGATATAAAATAATACATTTGCATGGTGAGGGACTGAGTCAAAGAAAAATAAGTGAATCTACAGGCGTTTCCAAAACTGGTGTACAAAAATGGGACCCCAGCTGATCGTCCTAGATCAGAGAGGCCCTCTAAGCTTCCTCCATCTGATCTACAATATCTAAAGATTACTTCCCTTCGAGACAGACACAAATCTAGCACTTCACTGCAGTGGATCTCGAAAAAACAACAGGTGTCTCAGTTGATCCTTCTACTGTACGAAGGAAGCTTAATTCAGTAGGTCTCAGCTGTCCAATACTTGTGTTCCAAAGCACATTTTCTTCTCTTCTCTTTATTTCCATTCCTTAAAAGTGGCTTTTTTGCTGCAACACCTCTTTTAAGACCTATTGAGTTAAGTTTCCTTCATAAAGTAAAGGGATCAACTGAGACACCTATTGTTTTTTCGAGATCTGCTGCAAGTGAAGTGCTGGATTTGCGTCTGTCTCGAAGGGAAGTAATCTTTAGATATTGTAGATCAGATGGAGAAAGCTTAGAGGGCCTCCCTGATCTAGGACGATCAGCTGGGGTCCCATTTGATCTGTGACGAGCCAAGACTTTTTGTACACCAGTTTTGGAAACGCCTGTAGATTCACTTATTTTTCTTTGACTCAGTCCCTCACCATGCAAATATATTATTTTATATCTAATCTCATCAGAAATTGTACTTTTTGTCATTTCTTAAGCCTGTGAAAGAAAAAAAACAGCATGAATTAGGATTATAATGAGAAACGTTTTGGATAAATTTGTTTTGCAGAATTTAAGTGAATATGTCAATACTTTTAATTGTAAATATTGATATAACAATAGCTTAGGAGCATTTACTGCAGATCCATCAGTAATAGTTCGCTAGATCTTTAAACACATGCGTTATAAGTAATACAGGGTGTTCGGAAAGTCACTGTGCACTTATATAATTAATGTTTTTTTATATTTTTATATTTATATTTTTTATATTATTTTTTATTATTTTATTATTATTTTTTTTTAGTTTTCAACACCTTTTATAAGTTCTGATGGTCCCATCCATAACCTCTATCATATATGCAATGTTATACTATTGTATGCTATTAAATAATATAAGTGCACAGTGACTTTCCGAACACCCTTTATTTTAGTATCAAAACCAATTTTCATACGACAGATTATCTAAAGGTTATTGGATCGATAGTGGTCTCTGACTTTTGCAGTACTGGGTATATATATACACAGTATATATATATATATATATATATATATATATATATATATATATATATATATATATATATATATATATATACAGGGTGTCCCAAAAAAACTATATACTCTTTATAGCATCATATATTTTATAATTAAAAAAAAAAAAAAAAATATATTGTTATAGCAATTGCCAATGAAAGGTAAATTAGTAATCTAAGTGATCAAAATGTTATAGCGAGTTGTTTGCATATAAAATTTAATTAACTACGCCAAGTGCTCAAAATGTTCTCCGGCGGCATGAATGTACTTTCAATACAACAAAATCGTGTGATCTGATGAAGCTACCTTCAAGCTGAATGGCACAGTAAATCGACACAACTGCAGGTACTGGTAACTTGATAATCCACACGTTTATGTGGATAAACATGTTAATTTACCAGGATTAACAGCATGGTGTGGTTTATCATCCAGGGTTTGGTTGGACCATTTTTCTTTAATGGGACAGTTACCGGTGCCGCATATCTCGACATACTGCGGACAGAAATTATACCTGCAGTTCGGAAGTTGTTTGGAACGACGACTTTTACTTTCAACAAGATGGAGCCCCCCCCTCATTATCATTGTGATGTCAGAAGGTACCTCGATGAAACGTTGCCTAACCGTTGGATAGGACGAAGAGGAAGCGTTGAGTATCCTCCACGTTCACCGGACTTGACTCCACTTGATTTTTACTTGTGGGGCTACCTGAAGGATGCAGTTTATGGTACAAGACCCGCAACACTCGAACACCTTAAGGATGCAATTAGTGAAAAGTGCGGGACCATCACAGCATCCACATTAGTCCATGTCTGCGAATCAGTTAGTCGACGCATTCAAAAGTGCATTCATGCCGCCGGAGAACATTTTGAGCACTTGGCGTAGTTAATTAAATTTTATATGCAAACAACTCGCTATAACATTTTGATCACTTAGATTACTAATTTACCTTTTATTGGCAATTGCTATAACAATATTGTTTGGTTTTTTTAAATTATAAAATATATGATGCTATAAAGATATATAGTTTTTTTTGGGACACCCTGTATATATATATATATAATATATATATATATATATATATATATATATAATATATATATATATATATATATATATATATATATATAATTTTTCTAGAAAGAAAGGTTTCAGAACTGCGCTATAAATTTAGCTGCAACCTTTGCCAGTTGTTACCAAACTCATTGATCATCCCAAACCAAAATAAAGCCTCCTCCTTATACCTAAAAATTTGTCATGTAACAACACCCCCCCCCCCCCAAAACACCCGCAAAAAAAAAATCGGAATCAAAATAAAATCAGTAAATTTTCTTCTATTTATTGAAAATAAAACGTACGGAAACGTCGCTCCGCGATCCGCCAGAACAAAAAAAGGTCGTATTCCGTCTGGAATTAACAATAACGATAGTAATAGTGATAAAAATGAATGAAACCTACAAGTACAAGGACGGAAGAACTACATTAGACTAGAAAGAAGTACGTTGGAGAAATATTAAAATCGTAACCTACAGAAAAGAGAAAAGTGAGACCTGTATTAAATGTTTTCCGAGTTTTATGCTGGGCTGGGTAATTTTGGAGGTTATTTCACCTTCAGGTGAAGACTTCTTTAAATTTTATTCCGTTTGAGTTTACAAATATATATATATATATATATATAATATATATATATATATATATATATATATATATATATATATAGGGTGAGTCAAAAGTCTCCATACATAGGCAAAATGGTCACTTTATTATGCAATCACTTGTAAGTCACAAAATATGTTCTATGTGGGCAACATTACACTGAATGCACATACGGATGCGTTCCTCCTAGTCATGGCAAACGCGCGTTAACACGTCTGGTGTTATGCGTGCACATGCATCACGAATGTGTTCCTTTAGGTGGTCCGTGTTTTGTATTTTCACCTGGTACACCATGGCCTTCAAGTGCCCCCACAAGTAAAAATCAAGGGGTGGTTGAGGTCTGGGGACCTCGGAGGCCACTCTGCAGGACCACGGCGGCCAATCCAGTGACCCGGAAACTGCTGATCCAGCCACTGGCGCACGCAGATACCGTAATGGTTTGGCGCCCCGTCTTGCTGAAAGTACCCTGGAAATCCCCCGTCCTCGTTCAGCAGGGACGGCATGACTGTGTCTTGCAGCACGTTTAGATACATTTCGGCATTCAGATTGGTGTCAATGAAAAAAGGGCCAACAATTGTGTTGCCCCATATCCCGCACCATACCATCATTTTTCCAGCGCCTTGCGTCTTTGAGGGACTCATCCAGTGCGGGTTGTCATCACTCCAATAACGTACGTTTTGACGATTAACCTCTTCATGAACATAAAAGTTGGCTTCATCTGAAAACAGGATGCCAGCCGAGAACTCCATGTCTTCGTCCATTTTTGTTCTTGCGCATTCACAGAATTCCAGCCGCCTGTCCGGGTCGTCTTCGCTAAGATACTGCAACATTTGCATTTTGTATGGATGCCATCTGTGCTCTTTCATAATGCGGACGATACTCCATTGGCTGACACCGCATTCTGCAGACATCCGTCGAGTGCTTTTTTGGGGACTCTTTGCGAACGCTGCCAACACCAAGGTCGCTGTGCCTTCATCGGTGGCTGTTCGTGGACGGCCACTTCTCGGTTAGTCTGCAACACTTCCAGTCTTCTTGAACTTCTCAATGAGTTTGGCAACGGTGTCGTGTGTGATGTGTGTGCCGGGGGCGTGTCTCCTGTTAAAATCCTCGGCAACCTTGCGACAGCTTCCTGATCCCGCCAGAAGAATGATCTCTATACGCTCTTCTTGGGACAAAGGCATCTCAGCACATCACCTGCAAAAAAATAAAAATAAATAATCATTTATTTATCATGACCATTTTGCCTATGTATGGAGACTTTTGACTCACCCTGTATATATATATATAATACAGTATATATATATATATATATATATATATATACACACACACACATATATATATATATATATATATATATATATATATATATATATATATATATATATATACACAGGGCCGCCGAGAGGGAGGGCAAGCCGGGATAAATCCCTGGGGCCCGGGTCTCTAGGGAGCCCGGGAAGAGGGGAGGATAAAATCTAACAAAATATTAATAAAGCAATTGATTAAATAACAGAGAGGAAATATAATTAATGAACATACATTTTATAGAGATTATCATAGTCAAACTGAAACAGATAAAATATTATCTACGGTCCACCAATGCCCAAGACCGACTGACAGATCTGGGAACCATTGTAATTGAAAGCCAGTTAGCCCGTACTTTAAATTTCTTCAAAATCATTTACCGCTTTGCTAGAGAGAAGGCAAAGAAAGTACACTTCTAATTATGAAAAATCTTGCAGTAAACAATTGTCTTTCCTGCATGGACTGGTACTGCATTTGTAAATTG
The DNA here is from genome assembly GCA_023014485.1 of Bathynomus jamesi. Classification (NCBI taxonomy): domain Eukaryota; kingdom Metazoa; phylum Arthropoda; class Malacostraca; order Isopoda; family Cirolanidae; genus Bathynomus; species Bathynomus jamesi. The sequence goes on along the minus strand of JAJOZX010008076.1, from coordinate 121,052 downwards.
TATGGTGATAGAATTGATATAATTGATTCGAAAAATAAAATGGTCATTTTCTTCTGAGTTGTTTATTCATACTGTATGTTTTGAATAGTGACTTGGACATATAATCAGTTTGCTTGTTATGTACACAAAAAACATTCATAATAAAATATTGATTTAACAGGGGCGCCCGTATACCAATCCTTCTCCGGGGCCCGTGGCAGTTCTCGGCGGCCCTATATATATATATATATATATATATATATATAATATATATATATATATATATATATAATATATATATATATATATATATATATATATATATATATATATATATATATATATATATAAATTATTACTGATAATTATGGTAAACGAGATTAGTTAAGTTCATATTAAATAATAACAACGTAAATTACAAAACTAGAATCTTGTAATGGCGATATTCAATGAAGGGAAAAACGAATGAACTCTGATGATGTTTAAAGTAAACAGAATAAGAATGAGTAAAAATGCAGGCCTGAAAACGAAAAGTTTGAGATTGTAAATATTTATGGTTTTTGGTCTGGTTTGTGTAGAGCAAGCCTGAGGTAGTACGATTGTGACTGTGATTATCACAGGTCAATTTATGCTGCCTTGGGGGAGAAACACAAACTAACTGTCCATCTTGATCCTAAAGAATCATGTACCTTGATTGATAATAACTGAGGGTAGGTGCAATACAAACTAACGAAAATTGCGCAAAAACGAATATGGATTTGGATATTCTATGAAGCGAGATAACAAGGCAAGGGCGGATCTAGGCATTTCAGTAAAGGGGTTCCAAAGAAAAAAGGGCACCCCCTAAAATAAAAAAGGCACAGCGAGTGAAAAATCAATTGTATTGTTTTATTAGACCAGTCTCATTCAAATATGATACAAAATAATTTGGGTACAACAATTAATTATTTATCATAGAAAATTTTTCAAACAGTTACAAATTATTATCTGTTACAAATTATTACAAATTATTACAAATTACAAATTACCGTATTTGTAATTATTATTACAAATTATTATCTGTCTTGCCAATTAAAAGAACTATCCAGTCCCGTAGCCAGGACTTCCCAAAAGGAGAGGGGAGGTCGAAATTGTAGAAAGGTGGACCTTTTGATGCAACGAGGGAGAGTGCAACGAGTGGAGGGGGTTTAGAGTAGTTTTGAGAAGTTTGTGAAGTTTCAAAAGAAAATGCAAAAAAATGCAAGTGTTGATTTACTAAATGATGTTATATATTATAATATCACATCATATGTTATAACTGTGGTTACAAAAGTGGATCTTTCCTGTGAAGAGGGGGTCAAACGGGGGAGAGGAGGATCGTTCGGCCCCACTGGGTCGGGCATTCAGAATAAGATGAAGACAAAAATAGTGATATGGCTGCACTAGTACTAAGGGCACCTATGAAAACCACTGCAACTACAAATTTGGAAGTACAATGTATACAGACAAGGACTCAAAATAGAATTTGAATAAAATAAAATAACCGAGTTATTTACAAAAACAAAATTTGTTTTCAGAGGCATCACACCAATCAAATAGGGCACTTGCACTTGAAAAAAGGGCACTTGCAAGAAAGTGAGAGGGGGTGTCCGGACGTTCTCTTCCCCCCGCCACTAGATCTGCCCTTGCAAGGAGGATTGTTACTTTCATTGGTGATGAACTACAGTTGTAGGCCTCGTTAGTACAGTGACTCTCTGTTTGCTAGGCAATGCTACTGCGTACTGCTCGTACCCTGAAATGGGCCTGAAGGGTTCTATTCGTTCATTAATTTTGATTATTAATCGTTTAGATCTGTGAAATAATAATGAGAACTTTACTCGGATTATATGATTACAGAACTGGTAACGATAGTCACCTGATTCGTAGCCGAGTTGGGTTGGGCCTATCAGCGTAGGTGGGTAAGTTGTACCATTTCGGCGTTACGACAGTACCTATGGCACGCTCATATCATACGAGAGTTGGTCTTGAGTTTGCAGGGTGTTTAACCACAGCCCAAGTGAAGCTCATACCGCGGTAAAAGGAATTAATCAAGTTCCAACTGTAAGGATATTTTGGTACCTTCAAAGTTTACATCAAAAGTAATTTGAAATTTTTTTTTTTTTGATGTGTTTCAATATCTGAAAACTGTTGAGGAAAGCTTTTTGAAAGTAGTCAATCATATTCAAGCGAAGATCACAATTTAAAAATTTATTCATAAGTATTGGTGAGTTCATTGTTGTATTCATTGTACTAAATTTCCTTACCTTATTGTCTAAAGTTTAGACTCGAGTTCAACTCAATTATTTTATTGAATAAAACTTGGATAACAGCACTTGAAAAAGATAGGTAACATTTCTTTTATTTTTGCCTGATTCATGGAAGGCCGGATAGAAACTACTGGCTGGTTGGTCATCACTGTACTAAGATAACTAGCATTTACCACACCCACTGGGAACAATACAACTACACTATAGATTAGCTCCTTAATGACGGTGTCGCTTGTCCCAACACATTCGTTTGTTTGTAAAAGACCACTACTTCACTTATAGGCTTTACTTGAAACACATCTAAGTCACAATCGGGTATGAAACTAAAGTGTTGCCAACTTTGGCTTGTCTAAAATACCGAGATATTATCCCTCAATGAGCTAAAAAATCAGTGTAGACAAGTTTTAACAAGTTATACAAATAAAAAGGCGAATTTCGCTTATTATATGCAAAATTTTATTGAAAATGCATCATCACGCTTCATTACTAGATTACTACACATAGCCGATTGGTATAAGCCCCATTTTCGCAAACTAGAAATGTTATTTTATTTTTGTTATAAAATATTTGTTCTTAATTTTTATAAATTGTGAAGTTCACTTTCATTTAATTAATTTATCGTAATATAAAATAAATAGCGAAATAAATATATACGCTAAAATAATACAGACTTGTACCTTACCTACATGCATGATAATTTCGGGACAACAAGGTACGATACCCCAAGTCACTGTGTGGCTACAAATTTTCATCACCAGGTTCAACCATCTCTTCTTATCTCAAAGACGAATGATACATATCTTTTGATATCTTTTCAATCAAATTACTTAGAATTTTGAATTCGTAACAAGGACTTTCATTCTTTTTTAAGAAATTTTTTTGTGAAAAGTGGTCCTTTAATTGCTTCTGTGTTTAAGCGATTACGTTGTTTGGTTTTCATTATACGAGTATTTACAGCAGAAAAGACTCCTTCTATGATACATTCGCACTCAGTGAGGCAAAGCAAGGATCTCCTTAACAAATGCAAATAACTTCAAAAATAATGTTTTCTCTTCTCCGGTTCGCAATTCAGAGACAGATCCCCAAAATGAATTAATCGACTGATTTTTAACTTCTCCAATTCTTCGCCCACATTTTTAAGTACTTACTCTCAATTCCCGATAGAGATCAACTAGCTCACTTTCTTTGACTGAGTTTGGAAATTTATTCGCTAATGGTTTAGCGTGGGTCTTACTTGCAACATTTTTAGGGTCAAGGCATTCTAAAAGTTTCAAAGTTTCATCTCGGAAATTATATCCGCTCTGCTAAATATTTGTCCAACTTCTTCTACGTAAAAACTGAGACACCTCGGTTTGAAGACATTCACACTAAGAAAAGGAAGTTTATTATTTTCAAGAGAAATTGCAACTTTAGGCCCGAGATAAAGTTTCTCAGGCAAAAAAATTACTTTGGATCTTTATATTGAATTTTATCAAGAGATGTTTTGCTTATATTAAATACTCGTCTTTAATATAGCAGTTCATTAAGGCTTTAATAAGTGCTGCTAAATCGCGATGTAACGTTTGAATTTGAGGAGATTCAGACTGCATTTTCTTGTTCATGTCATTGAAACAAGGTAATACAAACTCTAAAAACTCCAAGTAAAACTTATTAAATGGATCGTCTAGCCTTGCAAGAATATTTTCAGCAGCTAAAATACGATCATTCAAAGCAGCACCTGTGAAATAAAGCTTCAAGGGAACATGCAATTGTTCAAGCAGTCCACTGGCAACACTTTGGAGTGACAACCAGCGAGTTTGACTGGGGTGAAAGAGCTTATGAGGTTGTACCTCACCAAAAGTTTGATATTCTTTTAATTCACCCATTCTTTTTGGACGTGACTGAAAATAATTGTAATCATCCCAGGCTAAATCTTCAAGTTGAACTGCCGTGAGCAGTTTTAGGCAGGCATAGAAAGCACACAAATGAAACGAGTAGCAAATACATTTCATTATAAACAAATCTGGAATATCGGCTTTCAGTAGTGTTGATAATGAATGTTAATTCCCATCATTACGTTAGCGCTATCAGTAGCGAATCCAATCATGTTTTCTTTGTAAGTAACTTCACTCTTTGCAAATGCTCTTTTAAATATTTTATACAACGCATCTGCAGACGCATTTTCTACAGGAATTAAGTCATAAAAGTGATCTTCCGTGATGTTATTCAAAGTTAATCTAGTTATCAAACAAAGATGCTTAATGCAGCCTTTGTCCGTAGACTCGTACGCATTAAGAGAGGATTTATTGTCTCGTAAGATTGAATTAAGATTAGGCTGACCATATTTCCTTGAGACAAAAACGGGACATTGGGATGGCAAAAAAGGGACGGGGTTATGTAATATTCTGTATTCATGAAAAAGTAAACATAAACCGGGACAAAATTTACATTTTTATTAAAACGACGGGACGGCCAGGAAATATAAAAGAAACGGTACTGTCCCGTTCAAAACGGTACGTATGGTCAGCCTAATTAAGATGCGCTTTCTGAAACGATTCTGTAACGTTTTTAACTATGCAATTTGTTTTAGTTCTATAACATGTTCAATCTTTATCAATCTTAGAATAAGGACGCATCGATTTGATTATTTGGGCAAATGTTTCATGGCATTAAATGCAATATTGTTCACCAACAAATGCTGCAAGCTTTATATCAGCTTCTTAAACCTTTTTATTATGAATTACTTCACCTGACATGCTTGGGAGAGACATTATCGTGGGTTGATACTTCAACACATGCATTTTTTATATGTTTGCAATTTTGCTATGACGCAAGAGTTCACTTCGACATGGCGTTAAATGAGAGTCACAACACTTACAGTAACTGTAATACTTCCCTTTATTGCTGGCAGTAAGACATCCTTTAAACTAACTTTCATTTTCCCAGCTTTTGCAATGATGTTCATAATGTTTTCTCTTATTTGGGAACTCGGCCATGGTTAATATTTTAATTACACCAAATATTAAAAAAATAATGAATTACTTGCCACTTGATAATTTGCCACAATGAAGACAAAATTTAAACAACATCAGCGCTAAACTTGAACGCCATCATAATCACTTGAACGAAGGATTCGTAATATCATTACTTTTATCGTATACAGTATATGACTATTTCCCGTTTCTGAAGACACGGGAAATAGTTATTGAGAACCAACATGGATTCCAATCAGAAAGACGGTGCCTATCACAACAATATCACAGAGGCACTTGGCAATCAATGAAAATTATGATATCATATACATGTCATAATGTCATATACATATACATAATGTCATATACACGTCATTTCATATATCCAATACAACTAAAAGAATTAAAAGAAGGCATTGTTGTGCTGTTAACAAAGAATTTTAATGCGTCTATTTCTGAGGGGTGCGTACCAGATAATTTCAAGTTAGTAAATGTAACGCCTATTTTTAAGAAGGCAATAAAGGTGCGGCGGGAAATTATAGGCCAATCAGTTTAATGTCTGTTGTAGGTTAGCTACTCGAATCGATAATTAGGATCGTATAGTCGAACACTTAGAATTGTATAACTTGATTAGAAATACGCAGCACGGTTTCAGGCGAAACAAATCTTGCTTAACTAATCTTTTAGAATTTTTCCAAAGTGTGGTTGAAGTTCACGATAGTCATCGGGCGGTAGATGAGGTGTATTTAGATTTTCAAAAAGTGTTTGACACCGTACCGCACAAAAGACTCGTTGAAAAAAACCAAGGTTCATGAGATCAGGGGTGTAATAAATTGGATGGACGAGTAGTTGCGAGGTAGGAAACAGAGGGTGGTCGTTGATGCAGCGGAGTCTTTTTGGGCTAACGTAGCGAGCGGCGTTCCTCAGGGTTCTGTATTGGGCCCCCTTGCTTTTTCTTATATATATATATATATATATATATATATATATATATATATATATATTAACTATTTAGATGTTGGCCTAATTTGTGCAGTTTCAAAGTTTGCGGATGACACGAAGTTGGGTGGTAGGTCAATAAATGACGAAGAGAGGTAAAATCCAGGAAGATCTGAATAAAATCGTTGAATGGTTGGTCACACGGCAAATGAGATTTAACGTTGACAGGTGCAAAATTTTACATATAGGTTCGCGTAACGGTAATTTTGTGTATAGTATGTCAGGGAAGGAGTTGGCAAGCGTAGAGCAGGAAAAAGATTTAGGAGTTATAGGCACTGGTGATTTGAAAGTAACGAAACAAAGTACAGCAGCGGTCAATAAAGCGAACAAAGTGCTAGGTTTTATAGCTAGGAATTTTGAGTACAAATCGTGCGATATTATTGTTCCTCTTTATAAATCATTAGTTAGACCCCACTTGGGGTACTCGATCCAATTTTGGAATCCATATATGCGCAAGGACATAGACAAAATCGAAAGAGTTAAAAAACGAGCACCTAAGATGATTCCGTCGCGACGAGGATAGGCTTAAGGAGTTAAAACTGACTACACTCGAGACTAGGAGGCTAAGGGGTGATCTAATCCAGGTTTTTAAAATTATGAATGGGTTCGATAACATAAATAGAGATAGCTTTTTCGAAATATCACAATATAGTAGAACTAGAAATAACGGATGTAAGCTGACAAGTAGGTTTGCCAGTAGAAGTAATTAGTAGCACGTCTATAAATATGTTTAAAAATCGATTAAATGCATACGTTGAGAGATTGGGTATAGTTTAAGGTAGTAAAATTAAGGTTCTTGTGGTTCGGAACCCACGTAAAATTGTAGGTCCCCTCCACCACCACGGAGGACATGCGCAATACACAATTATAAACAGGGTTAGGTAGACCAGCCATGAGTGGATCCTAGGGTCTTTGTTGGTCTGAAACATTATAACATATGTTACAAAAACAACTAAACGAAATGAAAAGAAAGGAAACAGTATGAAAAATGTGGAAAATTTCGTGGTTACTTTTCTGAGAAATGGAGTTTGGGAATCAATGAAAATACTAAATAAGTTATTAGATTCTTAATGTGTTTTAATTATAATATTTTGAAAATGTAACAGAAATTTTGAAAATCCCGAGCTTTTTACCATTTTCCTGAAAAAAAACCGTGTAACCCTGTTTTCTTAAAAAATTCGTGTATCTAGGGATAAATCAGTGTGGTTGGCAGCTCTGAATTTGAAACACGTCGTTAGAAAAATATTTTGGTGCTCCTTTAGTATGCGGTCTACACCAATTTGTTTTTTAAGTGTAGTTAAAGAAGGTTGAAATGACAATCTTACTTGAAAAAAATGTATTGAAAAGTTAAAAACATAAAAAGTTTAAATGTAAGGAAAAATTTTTTTTGAAAAGTTAAAAACACAAAAAGTTTAAATGTAAGTATACCTTCTTAGCTTGTTTACTAATTGCTTGTTTATATCCCAATGTCAGTCGCCCTTGACGATTGGTTAGGTTTAGTCATGATATTTTCGTTAGTTTTAACGAAAATATCTTGATTAAACCTAACCAATCGTAGGTAGACCGCATACTATAGTAGCACCGGCAATTGAATTGTTTACAACTTTATTGCTTCAAATTTCTCAAGCTACTGATGTTAAACAATCATTTTGAATTTCAAGGTCAAATAGGGTCTAAGTCATGTGAGTGAGTCATTTAGCGAAAAAAAAAGAGCGGCAGAATGCGTGAGCAGGCACAAATTTAACGAAAAAAACCTGTAGACTGCACTTTGAAAAAAGTAAAGCGCGGTAGAATTTGTAGACCGCATACTAAAGGAGCACCAATATTTTTATATACTTAAACTAAAGGTATTAAACGGTAAAGAAGAAAAAATTTCTCTCGCTCTGTGTGTGTGTGTGTGTAATTATATATATATATATATGATGAAAAGACCACGGAAGAAAGGAAACACAAAATGGTGGTCAAGCGCTTTCGTCTAATGACATCCTCAGGAACACTGACGTAAATAAAGAGTTCGAGACTATATATGGTAAAAAAATATATATATATATATATAATAAATATAGAAATAAAAATTGTGGGAGGAGCATACAAATTTGTAAGGAAAACTACCAATTTTAGCACTTTGCCCTTGTCTAAATCCGTTCTGAACGAATTCAAAACAACAGGATCAAGTGGATTGTTTACAACCAATTTTATAGATAATGCCTGAATTATATATAGGTCACAAAAAATAAAAAAATAAAAATAAATTGAAAAATAAAAGTTGTAAGAGGAGCATACAAATTTATAAGGGAAAACTACCAAAGTTTTAGCACTTTACACTTCTTGTCTAAATCCGTTCTGAACGAATTCAAAACAACAGGATCAAGTGGAAAAAGACGCTGGCTCATGTTAAAATTATTTGTAAGTTGAATAATAGCAGACTCAAGAATATTTCTATTAACAATGTTGCTAGAGTGAAACAAAACTGACATTATTCCAATCAATACAGTGGGATAACTCTGACAAATGGACAAAAAGGGCACTGGACGACTGTCCCGTTCTAACTGAATATTGATGCTGTTTTACACGCGTGTGCAAATCCTTTCCCGTCTGACCAATGTAAAAGGAATCATATTGTTTACAACCAATTTTATAGATAATGCCTGAATTCTTGGTAGGGTTATTTTTAACTACGATATTTTTCACAATATTGTCATATGAAAATACTACTTTAATATTCAAAAGTTTAAGTACATTAGCAATGCCTAAGAAGCCCGGGAAAAATGGAAGTACTAAAATATTCTTCGACAAAATGCGAGTGTATTATTCACACGATAGAAGGTTCGTTTTGCCTTGTTAAGACAAGATTCCATAAACGCAGGTGGGTAACACAGATCACTTCCAATACTGTTGATTTTTTCCAATTCGGCATCGATGTATTCCGGACAGACGGTCTTAATGGGGGTGTTATGTCCAGAGTAAAAGTGTACGTAGGACAAATTGTTTGTTTTTTCCCGATAAATACTAAACTTAAAACCTGGGCTTTCTCTATGTACAAGCACATCCAAAAACGGGATTGAGTTGTCTTGTTCCACTTCTAAAGTAAACTTAATGGAGGGGACGTGATCATTTAACTGAAGGAGGAAGTCATCCAGGTCATGATTGATGGGCCAGATACACAAAATATCATCGACGTACCGCAACCGTGGGATGCCAACCCCCAGGATTCTCGGAATGTAAGTAATTTCGAAAAACTCCATATAAATATTGGAGAGGAGGGGCGACAAGGGGTTGCCCATAGCCATCTCACAAACCTTTGATAATACTGTACTCGCTATTGAAAGTGAATTTACAGTCTTTCATGCAAAGCCTAATAAGTTCCAAAACGATGTGTGCAAGTAGTGGCAGGTCGTACTTATGTAATTCTCGGGAGAGAAAGTCAATCATATCGTCAATCGGCACTTTTGTAAATAATGAACAAACGTCAAAACTGACCAATCTATCGTTGGTTTCAGTGCGTACATCATTCAGTTTTTCGGTAAGATCATGGAATTTTTTACATGTGAATCAGAGATAGTTCGGAGAATGGGGGACAAGACTTTGACAAGCTATTTGGAGAGTTTATAGGTAATAGAGCCCACCGAGCTAATAATAGGCCGCATAGGGTTGCCAGGTTCGTGCGTTTATGGAATCTTGTCTTAAGAAGGCAAAACGAACCTTCTATCGTGTAAATAATAACACTCGCACTTTGTCAAAGAATATTTTAGTACTTCCATTTTTCCCGGGCTTTTTAGGCATTGCTAATGTACTTAAACGTTTGGATATTAATGTAGTATTTTCATATAAAAATATTGTGAAAATATCAGTAAAAAATAGCCCTACCAATAAATAATTCAGGCATTATCTATAAAATTGGTTGTAAACAACCTGATTCGTTTTACATTGGTCAGGCGGGAAAGGAGTTGCACACGCGTGTAAAACAGCATCAATATTCAGTTAGAACGGGACAGTCGTCCAGTGCCCTATTTGTCCATTTGTCAGAGTTATCCCACTGTATTGATTGGAATAATGCTTCAGTTTTGTTTCACTCTAGCAACATTGCTAATAGATATTCCTGAGTCTGCTATTATCCAACTTACAAATAACTTTAACATGAGCCAAGGTCTTTTTCAACTTGATCCTGTTGTTTTGAATTCGTTCAGAACGGATTTAGACAAGAAGGGCAGAGTGCTAAAACTTTGGTAGTTTTCTCTTATAAATTTGTATGCTCCTCTTACAAATTTTATTTTTCAATTTATTTTTATATTTTTTTTTTTTTTGTGACATATATAATTCAGGCATTATCTATAAAATTGGTTGTAAATAATCCATTTGATTTTGTGTTGAATTCGTTCAGAACGGATTTAGACAAGAAGGGCAAAGTGCTAAAATTGGTAGTTTTCCTTACAAATTTGTATGCTCCTCCCACAATTTTTATTTCTATATTTATTATATATATATATATATATTTTTTTTTTGGTAACCTATATATAGTCTCGAACTCTTTATTTACTTCAGTATTCCTGAGAATGTCATTAGACGAAAGCGCTTGAGCACCATTCTATGTTTCCTTTCCTTCGTGGTTTTATCATCATATATATATATATATATATATATATATATATATTGTACTTTTTCTCTGTTGGACTCCTCCGACCACAATCGTATACTTGTTTCCTGCCCTATCGCTCCAATTCGACCTTTGGATCCCCCAAAGAAGAGATGCCTTTGGCACTTTGGTGTCGCTCATTGGGAGGCCCTTAGGCAATACTTCTCTGATTTCCCATGGAATAATTACTACTTCCGTGGCCAGGGCCCCTCCGAATGTGCTGAGTGCATCACGGATGTGATTCTCCCTGGAGTGGAGCCGTGCATTCCATATTTTATTCCTACTATTATACTAAGTACTAATGCAAAAAAATCCTTGCTTTAGCTTTGCTTGTTCTAATGCTATCCACAACAAAGCGGAGGCATTCAGAAGATGCCGTCCCCATCCAACTCCTGATTCTCACTTAGTTTATATTTCCGCCCGGAATCGTGCAAAATCTGTTCTTCGACTCGCCAAAAATTCTTTCATCAGACAAAAATGTGAAAACCTATCCAACTCTAATTCTTCTCGCTCTTTCTGGCATCTAGCCAATAACCTCTCCAACAACTTTACTAGTTCTTCTTTCCCGTCTCTTTTCTGCAGGGGACGCTCTACTGGCGATCTTATTGCATATCTCTCTGACTCTTGGTCATCTTCATTTCTGGATTTCGGTGAAACGTTTACTATTGTGCTAGACACATCAAAAGCTTTTGATAAAGACTGGCATGAATCTTTAATTTCCAAACTGCTCTCCTTCGGTTTCTATCCTTCTATCTGTGCCTTCTTCTCTAATTTCGTTTCTGACCGATCTATAGCTGCAGTTGTAGATGGCCACTGTTCTTCTCCTAAAACTCTTAACAGTGGAGTTCCTCAGGGTTCTGTCTTGTCACCCACTCCTTTCCTTTTATTTGTCAATGATCTATTAAGTCGCACTTCCTGTCCTATCCACTCCTATGCCGATGATTCCACTCCTCACTTATCCACCCACTTCACAAAGCGTCCCTCTCAAGTCACTCCATGATTCGCGTTGGACCGGTATGTAACACCTAACCTCTGATCTTTCTGCTATATCTGATTGGGGGCAGAGAAAACCTTGTGGCTTTCAATGCCTCAAAAACTCAGTTCCTCCATCTGTCTCCTCGTCACAATCTTCCACACGACTGTCCACTTACCGTCAACAATACACAGCTCAATCCTTCCTCTTCTCTTAACATTCTTGGCGTTTCCTTTTCTAGTGATCTTTCCTGGAAAGATCACATATACTCTCTTTCCAAAACAGCTTCTAAGAGGTTTGGTGTATTGCGCTTCCTCCGCAGTTTCTTCACCCCCACTCAGTTGCTCTTTCTAATAGGGTTCTTGTCCGCCCCTGTATGGAGTATGCTTCTCATGTGTGGGGTGGCTCAACCCACACAGCCCCGCTTGACCGGGTGGAATCAAAGGCTTTTCGTCTCATCAACTCCCCGCCTTTCACTGACTGTCTTCAAACCCTCTCTCTTCGCCACAATGTTGCCTCACTCTCTCTTTACTATCACTATTATAACGAACACTGTTCTTCTGAACTCTCTAACTGCATACCTCCTCCTTTAAGGAGAGCACGTAGTACCAGACTTTCGACATATTCTCATTACTTTTCTGTCCAACTCTCTAACGCAAGAGTTAATCGGAATTTTCAGTCTTTCATCTACTCAACTGGAGAACTCTGGAACAATATTCCTCAATCCATATTTGCCCCTGTCTATGACCTCCAATCTTTCTAACGCAAAGTGTTCAGGCATCTGGAAAACCCTGAACCCTGATTTTGACTCTTTTTCCTTTTTCCTGTGTAGCTTTTCCTTGCGGGAATTCGCCCTTGGCCCCTCCTTCTTGCATAAAAAAAATATATATGCATACCAGAACTGTTGTTCAAAATCATCAAATAGGACTCGAGGACTTTCAAACTTTCAAATGTTCCGTGCGATGATTCTTCATTTCACGAAGGTCAAGCTTGTCGCCCTTTCTCTCAAAAAATGTGGAACGCTTCACGATTTTCCGTGTCTCACACACACACACACACACACACACACACACACACACACACACACACATACATATATATATATATATATATTTATATATATACACACACACACACAGCCTTGGCCAAAAGTATTAGCCACCCCCTGAAACACGCTTATGGTGATTATAGATAATATTCGACCAATGAAATAATTAGTTTAGAGTTTTGTGATTATAATTACTAATTTGCATCTTCATCGAGCACTTTTGTCGAGGTATTTTAATTTATTTAAATTTTTGTGAGTTCCACCTATTTTCTAAAAAAATTGAAGTATTATAAAAACCTGCTTCCATGGTTAATTTTTTGAAAACTTTATCAAAATGTTGTTGATTTTTTCAGATATATTCATAACTTTCGAACAATGGGTAAGAAAAGAGAGTTAACCGAATCTGAAAGGGCTAAAATCGAGGTTTTTCATTCTCAAGGATTTTCACAAGCTTCATTTGCAAGAAAATTTAAATGTTCAAGGTGCACTGTTCGAACAACTTTAAAACGTCTTCAGGACACCAAGAGCCGTGCATCTAAGCCAAGGGGTGGGCGAAAGAGGGTTTGCTAGGGAGGATAGATTCTTGAAATGCTCATCTTTGCAAAATCGCCAAAAAACATCATCTGAGCTAGCTGCAGAGCTATCCCAAACAAAAAAACAAAAGTATCATCTAGAACAGTGAGAAAAAGGCATAGAGAATTTGATCTCAAGGCACGAAAAGCCAGAAAGAAACCATGACTGGCAGAGACAAATAGAAAAAAAGACTTCTTGTATTTCCTTGTACCATCAAAATTGATAAATACCCTGCCTTTTGGATTTTATAGGGAATCATAAAAAGTTTGATTTCTCTTGGATTCTTTCAGATTTTCATCTCTCCTGGTGCAACGTTTGTAAGGCGAAGAGTAGGCGAAGCATGCACGCCAGAATGTATTGTTCCTACAGTAAAATTTGGCGGTGGTAGCATAATGGTTTGGGGCTGCATGTCTTCTGGAGGAGTTGGAAAACTGTTTTTGTGCCAGGGAGGATGAATTCCTCGTTGTATACTGCCATGTTAGAGCAAGTTCTGGACCCATCTATGGAAAAGCTTTACCCAGGAGTAAGCAAAGGTGACATTACATTCCAGCAAGATAATGCACCTTGCCACACATGTCCAGCAACTCGAAATTGGCTTGACGCGAAACGAATCATACATTTGGAGTGCCCCCCCCCCCCAAAAGCCCAGACCTTAGTCCCATAGAACACCTGTGGGCAGTATTAGGCAAGGTTGTCCGGAGACATAAGTCTTCGCCTAAACCTGAACTTCATGCTAAGCTTCTTGAAGAATGGGAAAAAATGCCTATTGAAACTTGCAAAAAATTAGTCGATTCGATGCCAAGACGCATTCAAGCTATAATAAAGGCAAATGGTGGGTGTACTAGGTATTAAAATATTTCAGAATAAACTTTCTTCTTGTTTTATATTTTTTTCTGACCTCAAAAGACACAGGAATAACACTATTACTCATTTAATTAGGGCGGCTAATACTTTTGGCCAAGGCTGCATATATATATATATATTATATATATATATATATATATATATATATAATATATTATATATTATATATATATATATTATATATATAATATATATATCAGCTGTAAGCCAGTTGAGAAGACATTAGCAACATTACGTGAGCTTCCCTCTTTTGTTGAAATGTATATTAAGTCTGATTAAATTCTTTTGAGCCAAATGTAATATATAATTTCATACCGCGAAAGGTGTCTGCATTTCTGTAGATTATTATTCTCGTATATATAAAATATTATCCACTAAATTTAATTAATGGAATCTATTATAACGGTCGGTACTGTTAATTATATTGGCAGAAAATACGCTATATATACACACACAGTGTGTGTATATATATATATATATATATATATATATATATATATATCAACGTAAAGAACGACGCTTGTATAGGAGAATATTCCGCGCAAGATGAGAGAGAGAGAACGAAACAAATGAAAAAATGAGGTAACCACCCGGGAATCGAACCCGGGATCTTCCGATTGCCGGTCAGATATGATAACCATTACACCATGGGCCTCACTCATTCAAATGCCGTAATTCTTCTACATACGCGCAGAAACCAATGCCCCAAGGGGGCACCTCCCGCATGCCGTACATTATATACATTTAACTGCAAACACGCAGTATAATTAACGTAAAGACCGGCAATCGGAAGATCCCGGGTTCGATTCCCGGGTGGTTACCTCATTTTTTAATTTGTTTCGTTCTCTCTCTCTCATCTTGCGCGGAATATTCTCCTATACAAGCGTCGTTCTTTACGTTAATTATACTGCGTGTTTGCAGTTATATATATATACTGGTAAAAAAAAGAAACGCAATGTTTGAGATTTATTAATAAACATGAGGACTCAGTATATAGTAAATGATTCTTTAACATAACAAACAGTCAATAACGCGTATGGCCACCCCTAGCCACAATGCAGGCTTGGAGTCTGGCCCTCATCGACCTCAACAGTCTCTGCAGGAAAGCAACAGGGATGGCCCTCCACTCTTCAATAATTGCATTGGTCAGTTCCCTGATGTTCTGCGGCTGATGCTGACGTCTGCGAACTCGCCGTTCAAGTTCATCCCATGCGTGCTCTATCGGTGACATGTCTGGGCTGAAGGCTGGCCATGGTAAGGTCTGCACCTGTTGTCCCTGCAGGTACGCCTGCACTATCCTGGCTGCATGAGGTCTGGCATTGTCCTGTTGCAGGAGCACCAATTCTGGATGTTGCCTCATGAATGGAAGAACATGTGGGTGAAGAATCTCATCCCTGTAGCGCTGGTCAGTCAGAGCTGATAGGCCACGATAGGTCACGGTGCTGATAGGCCCATTGCAGGCGTCGTTGCCTTCTTGCATCAGTGAGAAAAGGACCTCTGTAAGGCCTGCGGGATCGGAGTCCTGCATTACGGAGTCGGTTTCTGACGGTCTGGTCACTAATTCTGTTGTTGTGGATACCAGGTGTCTCTCTGGCTGTCTGACGAGCATTCCGCTGCCGATGACGCAGGTGCTGCAGTACAATGTGGTGATCCTGGCGTTGGGTCGTCACACGAGGTCGCCCACGTCTTGGCAGGTCCTGAACACTTCCTGTGGCATTGTACCGTCTAACAAGCCTAGAGATTGTGCTGGGATGCACATGCATTCGTTGTGCAACTTGGACAGCAGACATGCCTGCATCCAACATGCCCAAGGCACGACCTCTGTTGACCTCTGAGAGTCGTGGCATGCCTCAATCGCGGGAAAAAGTTTGGTTTTCTCAACGGGCAGTGTGTATTCTGTGAAGTCAAAGAAAAAATGCATTCAATTTAATCTCTGTTTATTGTTTGTAACAAAATGGCGTCTTAGCCGGGATTAGTCAGGTTTAAAAACATGCGCTAAGTGGCTTTAAAAGATTTGAACAAACATTTAACCATAATTTTGAAACTGTGATAATACCACTAACAACTTAAATTTTACACCATATGCAAGCTAATTGCATTTCTTTTTTTGACCAGTATATATATATATATATATATTATTATAATATATATATATATATATATATCTTTGGTAACCCTTGGTCAGCTTCCGCCCGAATTGTTCATTCTGACGAACGTCAAGCTTTTCACTCTACAGTTTAACGTGGAATCCGAACCACGCCCCAGGAGCAGCCCAGCGTCTTAACCACTAGGCCACCCAGGGTACCCATTTATCTACCAACCACTTTCTTTATTGTGTGGAAGGATGAACAGCTGGGTTTTGCTGCGCGCCGCCTGCTGTCACCGGGTCCGAACCCGTGACCGATGGATTCGTAGTCAGCGACGCTAACCACTACACCGACGCGCCTTATATATATATATATATTATATATATATATATACAGGGTGGGCGGAAAGTAGCTCCCTATTTTGGATTGGTAAAAAAATACGTATATTATCCATTTATTTCAGAAGAAATAATATGAAAAGGTAGGCATACATGGTAGGTTTTCTCTAAAATTCAATGTGGGCTCCAACTCTTTCCACCAGCTTCTGGAGCCGCCCAGGAATGGCGTCCACTGACTTTAGCAGGAACTCCGGCGGGATGGAGGACATGACTTCCCGAATTCGGTCCTCCAGTTCTTCCAATGTCCTCGGTTTGGTGTGGTAGATTTCTTCCTTTACCCACCCCCAAAGAAAGAAGTCGCACGGTTACCGCTGAAAAAACGGCAGAATCGGTTCAGTGTAACGGTGTGGTGTGGGTATGACCTCAGATCAGGTTGTGGGCCCGTTCTTCTGCGCAACACCATGAATGCTGAGCGGTACCTTGCTATGTTGCGAAACGAGGTCTGGCCGGTTGTCAGCACATGGGAGAACATCGACGATCTGATATTTATGCAAGATGGCGCCCCTCCGCACTTCGCTCTTGTTGTCCGTGAGTGGCTGGATGCCCACTTCCCTGGGCGTTGGATGGGTCGTCGTGGTCCACATCAATGGCCAGCCAGGAGCCCCGACTTGACACCGTGCGACTTCTTTCTTTGGGGTGGGTAAAGGAAGAAGTCTACCGCACCAAACCGAGGACATTGGAAGAACTGGAGGACCGAATTCGGGAAGTCATGTCCTCCATCCCGCCGGAGTTCCTGCTAAAGTCAGTGGCGCCATTCCTGGGCGGCTCCAGAAGCTGGTGGAAAGAGTTGGAGCCCACATTGAATTTCAGAGAAAACCTACCATGTATGCCTACCTTTTCATATTATTTCTTCTGAAATAAATGGATAATATACGTATTTTTTTACCAATCCAAAATAGGGAGCTACTTTCCGCCCACCCTGTATATATATATATATATATATATATATATATATATATATATATATATTCCTAACACTTATTTTAAGTTTATTTACGTATACCTTGAGGATACGGGGTTAAGAATTGATTCCCTGCCTTCCTCGCGCGTGTCGTAAAAGATGATTGTACGGGACCCTAGGGATGGGTCTTCCGCCTTCCTGTTTTGCAACAGGGTTGGAGAATGGGCTGGGGTACCATCTTCTCTGGGTAAGTTATTCTCCAAAGAGCCGAATTGGGGAGCGCGTCCGTCAACGTTACCCTTGGAATTTTTGCGATCTCGTATGGTATAGTGTGGCGAAGAGGCCAAGATTTATCGGAAAGGACGTTTTGACTTATTTGGTCTGTGGGAAATGGAGCTGAAAGGGAATTGTTACGTGGAATGGGAAGGAAACCTTAAGGACCAAATTAAATTAAATAAATAATACAGCTTCACAATTATTTATGTCATTGTAAATCGTAAAAGTACTGTATTTATTTTATTATTTAATAATAAAGGTCATTCAATTCAATTCAATAAAAGATATGAAATCGATTTATGGATGGAGTTACAGAGTTACAAAAACTCTTAAGATCCACTCTAGGCTAGCCCATGAAGGAAGTAGAAAAGTTAGAAATAACAATGAAGAAAAGAACTCTGCAAACGTATACCATGCTTACTCTTATAGACATGTGAAGCTTTTACAGAGAAATAGTAGCAATAGTAAAGTATAGAACAGGCAAGGCTCTCTCCCTCCTCCGCCAGCCATTGCTGACAGAAAATAGTGTTGAAAAGTAGGAAAAGATACAGGGTGTCCATAAATGATTACCCTGATTAAAGCATGCTATAACTTTTAAATAAACACTCGTATTCAAACACAGTTTTAATCGTAAGTAGATAAACATACAAAGTTTTGATACATAGTTAATGAACTTAATAAGCTTCCACATGTGCACCCCTAGTGGCACGTAAAATGTCTAAATGGTATTCACACTCACGCCACACAATTTCCAACATTTACCTTGTAGGCGTGTAACTTCAAACGTTTGTGTGACACCTTGTGCACCGTAGACTTCGGTATCTTTAGTTAGCACGAAGCTTGTCTCACCGATTTCCTTGGTGACCGTGTGAAAACAGTTTGAATGTTTTCCACCTTCCCATCGGAAACTGATAGTCTACCACTTCTCTTTCCCTTTTCCACGTTTCCAGTTTCCAAGAATTTTTTCATCCACGACTTAATTAACTTCACATCAGGTGGATTCTTTCCATACTTTGTTCTGAACTTTCGCTGAACACTGACAGGAGATTTTGTTTCTGCAAGCCACACAACACATTGTGCCTTCTCTGCCACAGACGCCATCTTAACCGAACAGCTACTACAGCGCTCCTAGCGGCGAATGCGGCAGACGAAACACACCAGCACAGAAACTCTATGCGTGTACGAGATCACCTGTAAAAAGAAAACGGATGTAAGATTCGTCATTAAAACATGAGAGCATACTGTTTTCAGAGTAAACATTTATGGACACCCTGTATAATGAAAAGAATAGCTTTAGAGTTCATTGACACCATGCATACACTTATCTCGTGTACCCAGTTCCTCATTAGATGACAGGAGAAAATAAAGGATAGCATAAATACTAAAATACTAATCTAATCTACGCCATGCATTTTTGAAGAGAATTTTTTATTTATTTATTATGTACAAGAAGTCATCATTTCGTTGTTGCAGCATTGTTGTTGTAGCCTGTCAAAGCCACCGCACCGAAGATTTATCATTTTCTGCCTCCGATTACCCAGATAATACTATGCATTTCCACAAAACACTTATCTAGTCCATTAACAAAGTAGGCGAGTGTAAGGTAGGGAGGAAGAAACGGTGAGAGAGGTGTTGTTTTGCTTTGAAATATGAGTTGCATGAACATAATGAAAGAGTATACAGAGAAATATTTCAGTTATATTCGTCCTTATCTTTTGTACTATGCTATAGAGGATAGTTATGGAAAGTTTACCGTTCGTTTGGGAAAATCTAACAAATAAAAAAAATTAGTTCAGGTAGCTAACTGGTTAGAAGAATGGCTTCGTGCTAGGAGGCAGAGGGTCGTAGTTAATGGTAGTGAATCGGGGTGGTTAGAGGTAGGTAGTGGTGTCCCACAGGGTTCAGTGTTAGGCCCATTGTTATTCGTAATTTACATTAACGACATAGATGTAGGATTGATTAGTAACGTGTCAAAATTCGCGGACGATACTAAAATAGGCGGTAAGGTTGTTAACGAGGACGATAGAAATAGGATCCAAGACGATGTAGATAGGATTATGGAGTGGACGGATAAGTGGCAGATGCAATTTAACGTAGATAAATGTAAAGTTTTGCATATAGGTTCTCGCAACAATAATTACGTGTACACGATGGATGATAGGGATTTAGCGAGCGTTGACGAGGAAGTAGATTTAGGCGTACGCGTAACTAAAGATTTAAAGGTTAGGAACCAGTGCCTGGAGTCTTGCGCAAAAGCTAATAGGATGTTAGGCTTCATAGCGCGTAATTTCGAATTTAAATCGAAGGATATTATATTGCCCCTTTACAAGTCCCTAGTCAGGCCTCATTTGGAATATGCCGTTCAGTTTTGGTGCCCGTACTTGCGTGAGGATATTGATAGGTTAGAAAGGGTTCAGCGTCGTGCCACGAAACTTATTCCGGCATTGCGCAATAAGCCTTATGAAGATAGGATTAAAGTGTTAGACTTGTATTCACTCGAAACTAGGAGATTAAGGGGGGAGCTTATTGAAGTTTTCAAAATCGTTAATAACATCGATAACGTAAATTTTGACAAATTGTTCACTTTCGATAATAGTAATACTCGCAATAACGGATTCAAGTTGCGTGGCAGACGTTTCATTACTAATATCGCTAAAAACTTCTTTACGTTTAAAGTAATTGATAAATGGAATAATCTTCCCGCGTCAGTCGTTCATTCTACCAGCGTTAATGTGTTTAAGAACCGTCTTGACAGACATTTTAAAAATATTAACGTTGTTTAAAATTAAAAAAGAAAGTTAACAACAGGAGCTCTGGTGGTGGTGCTCGAGGATGAGTCTGTTGACGATGAATGCCAGCTTGTGACATGCCAGCGTGATGCCAGCAATAAAAAAAAAAAAAAAAAAAAAAAAAAAATTAGACTAACACGAATGTAGATGTAGCTCATAGCGTAAACTAACCCACTTTTTGTTTAACTTTACCTACTTTTTTTTTTTTTTTTCTTATCCTCCTTACTTTGCATGTCTCTAACTCTTTTCTTGCATGTTTGTAGTTTGCATGGTATGACAGTGAGTTAAGACTGTGTTTGCATGGTTTGTAAGCGTTCTTATTTTACTTCTTTTCATCTTTCACCCCTCTCCTATATTCTCCGACTATTTTTCTGACTTGTCGGCAGTGGCCGGCGGATGATGATGGTGAGACTTTTTCCCTCTTTTTCTGAATGAATGTTAACCCACGAATGATAGGTGTTGCTCCTTACTTAACCCCTTATTCTCCTCTCTTCTCTTAACCCCCTACTCTCTCCTTTCTCTCGGGCTAGCCTTAGAGTGGATCTTAGGGTCTTTGTTAGCCTTAGCTTCTGTAGATCTGTAGATCTGTAGAACATATAATGTAAAACATCATATAATTTTAGGAATGTAAAAAGAAGTTAAAATACAAATATTTTCGTACATTTACTTACAAAATTATTTAATACTTTGTGTCCACCTTTTGCTTGAATGACTTCAATGATTCGTTTTAGGGATTTTTCTACAAAATTGCTACATTTCTCAGTAGAAATTTTGACCTATTCTTCTAAAGAAAATTGCTGCAATTCATTCAGATTCGAGGGGTTTCTCTTGCGGACAACTTTTTTCAAATCTTACCATAAATTCTCGATTAAATTGAGATATGGGCTTTGACTGGGTCACTCGAGAAGCTTGAAATTCTTTTGTTGAAACCATTTCTTACTTTTATGTTTTGGATCATTATATTGTTGCAGTACCCAATTGCGACCCATTCGCAACTCCCGACCTAAAGGTAATACATTTTTTTCTAAAATTTCCTGATATTTCTTCGAATTCAAGATTCCATTGATGACAACAAGCTTTCCTGGACCAGAAGCACTAAAGTATCCCCCAAAGAAGAAAACCACCATCACCATGTTTAACCATAGAAAGGATGTTTTTTTCCCTCGAATGTAGTATTTAATTTTCGCCAAACATACCATTGCTTGTTGTTCCCGAATAATTCAATTTTGGTCTCGTCTCTCCAGAGAACTTTCTTCCAGAATGCAAATCCATCATGTTGATGATCCATGGCCTACATTAAACGAGCTTCTTTTTGTCCTTTTCGTAGCAGAGGTTTTTTCGTGCAATTCTTCCATGCAGATCATTCTTTCTCAATGTACGACGTACAGTAGAGGGATGGACGTTGATCTTAGACAGCCTTAATATTTGGCAAATATGACCTGCAGTCACTCGTGGATTCGCAGCAGCCATTCTTTCAATTCGTTCAGTTGTACGTTCTGAAATCTTGCGAGGTCGTCCACACCTTGGTAGAGTTTTCATTGTTCCAAAGCTTTTTCCATTTCTTTATAACTGCAGCAATCGTCGTAAATGGAATTCGAAGTTTTTCTCTTATCTTCCTATAGCTCTATAGCAATTTTTGGGGAATCACTTAGCGTGCCTTGGACAACCACCTCGCGTGCCAACTCTGGCACGCGTGCCTATGGTTACCGGCCCCTCGCGTATAGCGATGCAACAGGTGATCAATACGGGTAATTGAGAGTTGATCCTGAGCCTGGGGTGACTGAGAAGCATGGAATGAATGACAATAGCAATAGATTATAGAGAGAAAAGATAGACATAAAATTTAAAGGTGAAATTTGAGTGGCGTGGCAACAGAGACAGAAAAATGGAGCGAGTACTTGAAGAGATAGCTGATGAACAAATGGCTATATTGAACATGTGAATGGAATGTTTCTAAGGAATGCTTATGATCTGATGTATGTGAATGCATACGAAATGGAGTGAAGAGAAAGGCGACTGCATAGGAACAGTGAGGTAAAAAATGCGGTAAAAGAGAAGAAGAGAGGGGAAAGAAATATTAGAAACTCCGACTGGCAGTAATGAAAAAGATGTGACGAGTTTTAACAAGAAAAATATTAAAAGAGTGGCAAAATAAGTAAACGAGAGTGGATGAAGACGAGGGAAGGGAGGTAAATAAGCAGTATGTGGAGAATAGAAAGTTATTCTGGAAATAAGTGAGAAAGTGCAAAGGTCAATACGATGAAAAGATTTATAAGAAGAAAGATAAGAATGACAGTGTGTCAGTGAAAGATGAGAAAATACGCGAGATATTTTAGAAATATTTTAGTGAGCGTCATAGGCGAGGTAGGTGAATATATTTGGTTTGGGTGTCATATTTAGAAGAGATTATACCAAGGAGTAGAAGACGAAGTTAGAGGAACTTGAACCAGCAACATGGAAGCTGAAGAAAGGAAAGTCAACAGGAATTAATGGAATATGTTGTAAAATAATAAAATATGAAAGTAGAACAGTGCTTGAGAGGGAAAATGGGTGTGTTCCAGGTGATTCTAGAAAAGCTAATTGTATCACTAAATAAAAATAAAGACAGAAATGAGTATAAAATTTATAGGAGAACAATTCTTTTCAATATAGGTGAGAAAGTATACAAAATAAAACAATTATACGTCTAATGATTGAAGTAAGGAGACTTCAGAGAATCAGGAGGATGTATTGAATAGATGTTTGCTGATGACAGATGACTGAGAAAAAGGTGTATATGGCATTTATGGATTTGGAAAAGTCTTATGATAAATTGAACGACTGTAACTTGTGGCATATGCTTAGGGTGTATGGTTGGTGAAAGTGGTAAGTTGTTCAATGCAGTGAGAAGTTTTATGTGGGTAGGTACTAGGTGGTGCTTGTGTCAGATTTAAGGGTGAATTGAGAGACTGGTTCAGTAATATTGCTGGAGTACGACAAGGCTATGTAATGTCGCCATGGTTATTTAATGTATATGGTAATGCGTAAGATGGACGCAAGAAAGCTAGAGACAGAAGTAAACCTGAATCTACATGAAAGAAAATAAATGACGATGGTCGTAAAATATATAACCTTTAACCTTTGGTTAGCTTCCGCCCGAATTGTTCATTCTGACGAACGTCAAGCTTTTCACTCCACCTTAGACCTACAGTTTAACGTGGAATCCGAACCACGCCCCATCAGCAGCCCAGCGTCTTAAGCACTAGGCCACCTAAGGTACACATTTATCTACCAACCACTTTCTTTATTGTGTGGAAGGATGAACATCTGAGTTTTGCTGCGCGCCGGCTGCCGTCGGGTCTCGAACCCGAGGCCGATGGATTCGTAGTCAGCGACGCTAACCACTACACCAGCTAAAATTGAAAGGGAATGTAAATAAAAGGAAGGCTTTTGTTGAGAAAGAAGGAGAATCAACGAGTAATATTGTGGTGAATGGAGAAATTTTAGGTTTAGAAATAATTCAAATATTTAGGGCAACTAATTTACATAAGAAGCACTCGTACAAGTATTTTGGTAGATGAAAGTAGAGTGAATCATGGCAAACAAGTCGTGGGCGCAATAAAAACCCTAGTAGGAAGAAACTTCTTGACTGTAGATAAAGCAAGAGATTTACATAAAGGTGTATTGGTGCTAATACGGGTGTACAGTGGGTTGACAAAAATAAAATGGACATCTTCGGTTTCCATTTTTTGATTTGATGATAGAAGTCAATAAATAATAATGAATTTATTGAATCAATATATTTAGAATCGTGTTATTTTCCCCTTTGCATTATATAAAGCTGACACGTGTTCTGGCATTCCAGTGATGACCTTTGCCATTTGTTCTCGAGGACAATCATCGTGGTATCTATTTACTTTTGTCAACCCTCTGTATGGATGCGAGATAGTTGTTTGGCATGATAACTAGTAGTATAGCCGCAAAAGGGGAGAGTGCAAGAATGTTGCAAGTGATGACGTAATGTTGCAAAAGGGGTGGGGGTTGTTGCAAAGGGGTGGGATTGTTGCAAAGGGGTGGGGGTGGGGGGTGCAAAAAAAAATTATAAAAAAAAAAGAAAAAAAAGTACTGGCCTTTGTTGCCAACCTAGGTTGCAAGGGGCATGCAACTTGGGGGCCTCCCCCAAGCTATTCCCCCAAAGGGCCGAGAGAAAGGAGGAGAGAAAGGAGGAGAGGTGTTCACCTGGCAGGAGCCAAGTGCATATTAAGACTTCAGCCGAGTAGGCGTTTTTTATAGGCTCCTAATCAGCCAGAATCAGCCAGTTGGCTGAATCAGCCAGTTGACTGAGCCAAGGGGGGAGGGGTACACCTGAAGGAGAGAGAGACACCTGAAGGAGAGAGAGAGACACACCTGTAGGAGAGAGAGACACCTGAAGGAGAGAGAGGAATTCTCCCCCAAGTTATTTTCGTTTTCCTAACCTAAGAGGCCACTAAGGGGTTTTACCAAAGGGCCTGAAAGAGAAGGACCAGAGGTCCTTGCTCGGCTGGGAGCCGAGCTTGAATGAGTCTTTCACCAACTTCTCGGTCTTTTATAAGCCTCTATTCTGGCTGAGTTGCCAGATAGCGCAATGTGTTCAGTTGCCAGATAGCGCCATGTGTCCCAGAAATATTAATCATCCATTGTGTAACACAATATGACGGTAGTTATTCCAATTAAATTCTGTTTATTAAATAAATACACACTCAATCTTTATTAATTGCATACCTTTCCAGTTTTTTTGCAATGATCGGAATGCTCTTGCTAGATATATATTATTATGCTATATATTATATATTATATACATTCTTTTAACGTCTTATGTTAGGTATATGTAAATATATATATATAATATATTATTTATTTTTCATATTATAACATTTAATTTTAGTTTAACGTTTAGAAGCAAATTTAACATTAACTTGAACTTCATTGAACTTGAAGTTAAACTTTTCGAAACAAATAACATAGTTAACCACACATAATTCGAAAACGTCATAATAGAAAATAATTAATTTTATGGTTAACTAGTTTATTTCGTTTACTATAATATATATACAGTCTTTTAAACAGCTTATGATATATATATATATATATATATCTGAACTCTTTCAGCTAAAGAAGCCTTATGTATAGAATTGGTTGTGTAATAGCTGATATTAAACTCTTTCAACATGTTCTGAAAAGCACGGCGTATAAATTCCTTCCCCATATCCGTACAAAAATAGCTATATATATATATATATATATATATATATATATATATATATATATAGTGTTTCACTATAGATGTATAGATGTATATAGGGTTTTACAATAGATGTATATAGTGTTTAACGATTAGAATCAAATATAACATTAACTTGAAGTTCAATGAACTTAGTTAAACTTTTCGAATGTTCTGAAAAGCACGGCTTATAATTTCCTTCCCAATATCCGTACAAAAATAGCACTTCAAGACATTATTGTATAGAAATAAGGTAACACAAGTACTACAAGAAATAAATAAAAGTACCCACAAACAATCTGTAGTGAAACAAAAAAAAAAGCAAAACAGGCCGCGTGACCCTGAACATTTTAATGAGAAAGAAATGTACCTTTAATATTATGTTTATTAAATTCTCCTAAAATAATTATATAAGACCGAAGTAATGGTCTGACGTTGGGGTGAATCCAATTAAATTCTGTTTATCAAATAAATAATTTTCACACTCAATTTTCATTATAACATTCGAATATCAGTGGGGAAAAACGAACGGAAATGAAATTTATGAAACAATTCAAAACAGACGATCGTCATTCCCAAACCCCGTATATATATATATATATATATATATATATATATATATATATATGTATATATATATATATATATATATATATATATATATATATATATATATATATATAAGTTGTATCGAGATGAAAATTTATGAAACACACATTTCCGAGAATCTGTTCAAATCGGTTCACCTATTGCCAGAGGCGATTTTTTTTCTGACCATAAATGACCTTTCTCACAGACAGCTTGAACAAAACCTCTCTCGACTCCATTTCTTAGATATGCCCACAATTATATATATATATATATATATATATATATATATATATATATAGAGAGAGAGAGAGAGAGAGAGAGAGAGAGAGAGAGAGTTTTGTTCAAATAACGGGATATGCTTGTATCTTTTGCCATTGTGTTCGAACACAATTGTTCGAGCACAATTGTTCGAAACCATAGTTCGAAAAACAGTTGTTCGAAGCAGCAATTATTCGACGTTATATTGAATTGGAAAGGTTTTCACCCTACCTTAGACCCACAGTTTAACATTAGAAAATTCTGAAACCTGACTCAGTGCCAAAAGTTTTATAAGAACCACCAAATAATTTTCGTTGTCCCCTAGCGCAATTTGAATTGGAAAGGTTTTCACCCCACCTTAGACCCACAGTTTAACATTAGAAAATTCTGAAACCTGACTCAGTGCCAAAAGTTTTATAAGAACCACCAAATAATTTTCGTTGTCCCCTAGCGCAATTTGAATTGGAAAGGTTTTCACCCCACCTTAGACCCACAGTTTAACATTAGAAAATTCTGAAACCTGACTCAGTGCCAAAAGTTTTATAAGAAACACCAATTAATTTTCGTTGTCCCCTAGCGCAATTTGAATTGGAAAGGTTTTTCACCCCACCTTAGACCCACAGTTTAACATTAGAAAATTCTGAAACCTGACTCAGTGCCAAAAGTTTTATAAGAAACACCAAATAATTTTCGTTGTCCCCTAGCGCAATTTGAATTGGAAAGTTTTTCACCCCACCTTAGACCCACAGTTTAACATTAGAAAATTCTGAAACCTGACTCAGTGCCAAAAGTTTTATAAGAACCACCAAATAATTTTCGTTGTCCCTAGCGCAATTTGAATTGGAAAGGTTTTCACCCCACCTTAGACCCACAGTTTAACATTAGAAAATTCTGAAACCTGACTCAGTGCCAAAAGTTTTATAAGAAACACCAAATAATTTTCGTTGTCCCCTAGCGCAATTTGAATTGGAAAGGTTTTCACCCCACCTTAGACCCACAGTTTAACATTAGAAAATTCTGAAACCTGACTCAGTGCCAAAAGTTTTATAAGAAAACACCAAATAATTTTCGTCGTCCCCTAGCGCAATTTGAATTGGAAAGGTTTTCACCCCACCTTAGACCCACAGTTTAACGTTGAAACCGAATGTTCTTTTAAAATATAATTAGGATATATTTCTTTATATCCTCTCGATTACATTAGTGACTAATGATGCGGGAAACTCTGAGTAAATATTTTCTCGAAAACTATGGGTGATAGAAACATTCTGAAACCATATTTGGAATCAGTATCAAAAGTTCTATACGAATCACCAAATAATGTTCAAAGGAGAATACGAGCATTAAATCTATTGGTGAAAATATATATATGTTACTCGTCCGGTCCCGTTATAGCGGATTGGTACACGTCATAGCTCCACCCAGCTACATCGGCAGCCAATCACTACGAACATCTGGTCTTTTGGGGCGGAGCTTGGCGATTGTGCATATAAAAGGGGATATTTTTCAGTTTAGAGTAACAGTAGCTATTTTCGCGTCAGTGAATAATCATTCCCTCTACCATGGACCTGTACGTCTCCCCAGACTTGTATGAAGAGAGTGATACTGTAGCATTAACGACAATTAGCCTTTTTAATGCGGTTGACCGTGATAAATTATTTACAACGCAAACCGTAGAAGATATTTGCAGTGACGCTCCTTACAATCCGACGCAAGGGACTACCATAGAAATGTAAGTGTCTATAATTAAAATTTATATATATATATGGATGGGGTGTAGTATCTCGTCAAATAGATACTCGCCAAAAATGTCAATCAATGTTATTTTGTTACCCCATTATGCTAAAATCGAAATTTTTATGGCATTCAATGTTATTCCTCGAACCAAAGATATCTTCACATAATGGGGATCTGTCTGTATACTCTGTATATGTTTTAAAAGCATTATTCCTTTAAGGTCCGATGAGGATTTGACACGTGTTATACAATCTTTTGAAGAATCTCGGAATACGGGGGATATACTGAACAGTCAACAATGTCACACATCCTCCACCATGGACCTGTACGTCTCCCCGGAATTGTATGAAGAACGTGATACTTCAGCATTAACCGCAAATAGTCTTTTCAATGCGATTGACCGTGGCGAATTATTTTCAACGCAAACCGTAGAAGATATTTGCAATGACGCTCCTTACAATCCGACGCAAGGGACTACCATAGAAATGTAAGTGTCTATAATTAGAATTTTTATATACAGGGCGTCCCAAAAAAATGTATACACACTTTAAATACTTATAAAAGAAGTGTTTATTAAAATTCATTTCATTTTCAAAATGTAATAGAATCTACAGACATTATTTAATTGTTTTGTCAACGCCTGTTTTCAAACTGACGTCCGTTCTGGTCCAGGCACTGCTGATAACGCGAAGCAATGGAATCGCAAACATCACGAAACATTTCGTTTGGTATTTGTGTGCATTCTCATTCAATGGCTGCTCTCAATTCAGCGACTGTTGCAGGTTTTATAGCGTAGACTTTGACTTTTAAGTATCCCCATAAAAAAGTCTAGTGGTGTGAGGTCTGGTGAACGCGGAGGGTATTCTACGAAACCCCTTCGTCCAATCCACATCAACATCGTGCCCAAGTACCACTCGCAATACTCCACTCTTCGGTCCGGATCATCTTCATTAATAGCATGGACTAATCTTGGAATGTAACTTTTCCATTGACAGCGCTTCAAAATGCGTTGGACAGACGATTCTGAAATTCCTACCTCACGACTCGCTTGCCGCACAGATTTTCTTGGACTTTGGTGATACGTTTCCAGTACTCTTTCTTGCTTTGTGGGGCTTGTCGATGTCCGTGGTCTTCCGGAACGCTTCTTGTGGACATTCTGAACAGTTCCATCGGCTTCAAACTTATCTCTAATTCGAGTGATGGTAAGTCGCATTGGTGGATCTGTTTGAAACTCCCTCCTAAACTGTCTTTGCACTTCAACTGCGTTTTCACACTTCCAGTAGCATTTTAGAATGAATTTCCTTTGTTCAAAGCTTAGTCTGACTGCTATTATTAATTCTAATGGGTTTAACTTGGAAAGAAAGAAACATCAATTGAGCTATCAGCTGTTAAAGTGTGTATACATTTTTTTGGGACGCCCTGTATATATATGGAGAGTTGTATTATCTCATCAAATAGATACTCGCCAGAATTGTCAATCAATGTTATTTGGTTATCCCCATTATGCTAAAATCGAAATTTTTATGGCATTCAATGTTATTCCTCGAACCAAAGATATCTTCACATAATGGGGATCTGTCTGTATACTCTGTATATGTTTTAAAAGCATTATTCCTTTAAGGTCCGATGAGGATTTGACACGTGTTATACAATCTTTTGAAGAATCTCGGAATAGGGAGGCTATACTGATCAGTCAACAATGTCACACCGAAATAATGTAAGTGTTTTTCGATCTTTTGGGATAAGAAGACACAATATATTTTCATAAATTTATTAAATGAAAGAAATCAGTACAATAAACAACTACAGAATATATCGTTACAAATATACGAACAAAAACATTATAATATACAACGAGTACGTACAATTGGAAAACGGTTTTTTATCTGTCTGCATA
The DNA here is from genome assembly GCA_023014485.1 of Bathynomus jamesi. Taxonomy (NCBI): domain Eukaryota; kingdom Metazoa; phylum Arthropoda; class Malacostraca; order Isopoda; family Cirolanidae; genus Bathynomus; species Bathynomus jamesi. The sequence continues at coordinate 90,577 of JAJOZX010008076.1, read as the reverse complement.
CCATTTCATCGTTTCGGCGAGTGTGACACGGGTCAAATAAATTTAAAAAATTTATAAATTCTTTATCATTTGACATATGCATGAGAAATGAGACGCAGTACATTCCGCAAACATTAGTAAAATATCCTTGCATGCGAAATGGGGTCCACACAACTTCGGGAATATGTAACTGAGCGAGAAATTTTACAATAATAGGGTCACTCCAGGGTTGAGTACCGAGTGAATCAAAATAGTACAGGCGCTGTCTATTTTTAAAATAGACAGCGATCCAGTGAATCCCTTCATTACCGATGATGTCTGTGTTCACAATAAGACTACCGCATTCTCGCGTACTTGGCAAACTCAATGTTTCATTCTTCGCAAACACGCCGATAAATTTGGAACGTGTGACTCGCTCCATTACTTTCTGAAGTGTATTAGCATCCATTTTAAAAGTCAGTGATAACGCTCCTAAATCTATCTACTTCTATTAGGGCTTGCGATTCGAGATATACTAGTACACTAATAGGAGCGTCTATAGGCTTGGCGAATTCCAGCCGCACTGAGAGGTTTCCGCTCTGCTGTGGGGTTAAATGGGTATTTACGCTAGCAGATAAGTCAGGTGTAATGTCAAACGGGTAAAGGTTAAATTGATCAATGAATTCTTCCTGCGTTACCCCATTACCAAGCTCATCACAATCACCTGCAATATGGGTCAGATTACTATAGGCTCTGGCACAAAGAGGTGACACAGCGTCTGATGAATAGTCCGTACCCATTGTTCCACTCCACCCAAAGCAGTGCCATTAACGTATAGAGTTATATTTTTAAGTCCGAAATTCTCGAATTTAAAGGCACTCTTTTTATATTTTCCATTCACCGAAGCGTGGTCCTGCATGCCGATTAATATCCTTTTAGGAAGATTTCCCAGGGCAATGTTTTCTATCTGCTTCGATGCCAACCCTGCAGGAACCGTATATAGTTTGATCTGCACTCTGTTAATAGGATATTTCACTGTAGCGTTTAGTAAATTTTTCTCAATTTCTAGTTGTTTTGGTGAACTTAATTTCACTCGTCGTACGCGGAGGTATGTGTCCATAATGTGAACCACAACGGGCTTTGTACCCTCTTCTTGATTCGCATCCAGATTTAAGCAGATCTCAGGACTCGTGCCGGTGAGCTTTATTTTCATATCCACCCCGTTCACAAGCAACTTCTCCTGGAAAGTGAAATCTGTGTGCAACCGTCCAAAACACTCGTATATTTTCTTTTTAGAATTTTTAAATTTGTCCTTTATATTTTCATCTTTAGTTTGATAATTCCTCCGCACTTAAAAAGGTAGCCTTCGCTTCTTTGGAAAAGCTGAGGACATTTTCCAAATAGGCTCGTAGATGATAGTACCCCGTGCCTGCCGATATGTTGGTCTGATTTAAATATACTTCACACTGGTTGAATATGGAGTGCAGAAAGTTTGTTTCAGGGTATACAGCATATTTGTCATCGCAGACCGTTCCATCAGAATGGGCTATACGTAGCTTAGCGTACATGTGCACACAGCTTGGATCAAAAAAGTAAGGACCTGAGCTGGGTATCACGAATTCTATAGGTGCACTCGGGGAACTAATTGTGTTTAAAGGGTTAATTGTAATAAAGTCACTGTGCTCAATAGAAACTTGGGTTGGCGGGAGCTCAAAAAGGGACAGCTCCGATTTACAGCATTGTGAACTACATGGGTGGATGAAGCGTGCCATGGCGAAATAGTGACTCCTTCTCGACAAGTGGTAAACAAACTATGATTCATGAGATCAATGTCCTTAGCTTATATCAGTCAAAAAGTGGTCAACCATAGGTTTCATTCGCTTACAGCATTTCTTTTTTGATAGCCTTTTACGTTTAATACCACGTGACCCCTTTTTCTTCCGGGGAGCCCTCTTCTTCTTCCCGCCACCACGCATTTTTATCTTTGCATCTTTGATGATTTCGTTCCGTGTACGCTTTAAATGGTTTTTTAGAGCTTCTTTAGGTTTAGCCCCGGCCAATATGTCTTCTGCAGTGTTAAGGCCTGATTGTAGCGCTTTCCTTCCAAGGTATCTGGCACCCCTCTTCAGCAAAGGAACAGCCGTACGTAGTATGGATGAAAAAATGGATCCAAGTCCACTACCGCGCTGGTATCTCACCCCCGATAGACGGTGAAAGGCTTTCTATCCATTATAACTCAGTGCGTCGAAAGTGTAGCTTCACTGTTAAGCTCCCGTTACCGAATGGGAAGTTTTCGCCCTCAATCGTTCTTATATATATTGATATTGGTTATTAAATTAGTTGCGACATTCACATAATGGGGTCTGTCATATGTAATACTCAAACTCCTTCCTCTATGGTTGGGATGTGAGCAATGCGCAGCAGGCGTGCCTGTGGTATCCCCAACAAACTGTGCTCCACTATATTCTGTAAATATAGCACATATCTGGGGACCTTTCAGCCAATTTCTCCATCTTCAATTGATACATTAATCTGGACAAGTTATACTGTGTCTCGTGAAATGTGTCCTCTTGGAAGGCTGCGCTAATCGGCCGTTGGTTAGAATTTTGAACTTTCTATGTTCTTTAAGACGTCTGTTAGTCTTTGATTTTAGGATTAGTGTATGTGCAGGGTTGTTTACGATTTCATAATACTAAATCATTGCGTAAGGTTGAGTTTCTTAAACTTACGTTTAAGCCTCTCACAACATCCTCGGCCGAACCATTTGACCCGGCCCTATCTTACTTCTGACTGTAATACCGTCAATCTTAGTCCGAGCGATGCGCATAGTTTCATTCATAGCTACCCCAGCTTTTCACCTCGTCAATGTCTCTAAGAATCGTAAAAACGGTTTCTTTATGTTCAATATTTAAAAAACGGTGTCCAGCTGAATTTCGCATATCCCCACCTCATACGAATCACGACCCAATTCATGTGCCATGCAGTTCTGTTACAAAGTTGGCTATGTGTTGTTAGGGTGTACAGACAGGGACAAGGAGGACGGGAGTGTGACGTAGAAATGGCTAGGAGCCATGTTGCATACTATTTAAGCTTCATTATTGCATCAGCTTTATATAGGTGTTGAAGCTTTCTGGTACCCTAGCCATTTCACCAGGTACATTTTTCTCCTTCCTGAACCTTTGCTTCCTAAAATTTTCTCATTCTTAACACATTTTTTCAAATTAAACGCAACTTTCTGCAATTCCTCGCGGTAAAAGCCTCCTGAGATTTCTTCCCCAATTCAAATCTTCAATGTAATCATCATTATCTCACCTTTAGGTCTCACAGCCCTAACTTTAAAAATCTCGCGTGTCCATCTTGCTCAAACCCTTTGCGAATTTATTCCCCGAACGCGACAGCCTTACATAATCATTGATTTTGAAGCGCGCAGAGTGTTGGTGGTGGTGTGATCCATCTCTCTCCGGAGCGTACCTCTTTCTAAAACTTCGTTAGGTGTTGCCCAATCGTGCGATGGTGTGAGCGGTTGTAGGATGATGCCAATGATTCCAGAATGTCTAGAAATCTGTATGTGTTTTTATGTGTAAAATAACGGTGCATGCGTTCCTTTATGGTGCGCTGAACTCTTTCAGCTAAGAAGACTTATGTATAGAATTGGTTGTGTAATAGCTGATATTAAAACTCTGTCAACATGTTCTGAAAAGCACGGCCTATAAATTCCTTCCCCATATCCGTACAAAAAATAGCCAGGAACCCTGTTTTCTTTTAACATTAGCGTTTGGTGGCTTTAGCAACTGTTTCAGGTGATTTATTTTTCAGAGGAACTAGCCACAGATATCTAGAGAATACGTATATTATGAATAGAATGTAGCGGTAACCATCGTTATACACAGATATCTTTGCATGTCTGTTAAATCTGCTTGCCAAATAGAATCAATCGAGGAAGCCGTTGTCTTGGCTGTTTTAAACCTTTTTCTCACAGGCTTATGAAGCGTATAAGCGTCCTGCTCCCTCAAAAATCTTTCACATCTTTTTTTTCCTACTCCGTAAAACACTTCTGTACAGTCTATCTACGCCGCCGTAAGAGGATGGGTAGAAATGTCATAATAGCGTTTAGTTAATACGTTAGCCATTTGCGTATTTAGAGGCACGTGGGTAGGGTTGGTTTAACCTCTTCTTGCTCCTCTTCAAAGGTGTTACCGCCGGGGTGACGGCGCCTTCAATTGTGTCACAGGCGTTGCATGTTCCAAGTCTTTTAACATGTTCAGATTTCCTATCAACGTTTTAGGGACATTTATTTGTTGTAGTCTTGCTTTAATTGCTTCCATCCTGATGGTGATGGCTATCCCACTTTCTCACCAGATCATGGACAATGTCTACGATATTCGATCCCTGTACCTTTGTCCTTCCACAATGATCTCCCTGTATCGGTCCATTGTATGGCGGGATCCTCATTTAATAGATTATAAAGACTTAAGCCTTTACTCATCAATGTAAGTGGGAGGTATTTTTAATACATGTTCGATATGTTGTGTGGCTAATCTTTTTGGTTGGTCAGCTGTGTCGTCGGGCACAGATCCTATGTCGCCATCGTCCCCCGTGCTGTGCCTAATAACCACAGGAATCTCTGTAGGGCTCTTATAATTTTCGTACTCGTGAAGAAATTTATGCAGAGCTTCTTGGTAAAAGATTCTTTTCTCATCAGGTGTTTTTTCACTGTTTAATAGGGCTAACAATTCCGCTTTCCATTCTTTTAAGTCTGCTTTTACGGGGATCTAGATACGTGTCTGGATTCCTTTGCAGTGAGGCGTACACCTCGTGGGGAATCACTACCACTTTCTTCATTATTTAATCTAGTCAGTAAAGGACCCAAAACTGAAAATAAGATGGGGAGAAATGACCCTCCTGTTTGTACAATAATTCGTTTTTTCTTCGCTACAGTTTGGCTTTACGAGCGAGTGCACTATTATGTTCTTGTAGCGGCGTAGGCGAGCCTTCTGATGGGTTTTCATTGATACATTGCAATTTATAACGTTAAGACAGATTTCACAGATGCATTTTAAAAAGTCGGCATCGATATTTTTAATAAACATCTGCTGCATTGCCCGGGGCAGTCGATGATAGATTTTTATTAATTCACGGTATTTCTTTAGTCTCTTTGTCATTCTGGAATATACACCGTTTCAGGCTCGTTTGGAAATATATTCGTTCGCAGAAGCACTCTAAACGTGTTTCGCGGATGAAGGTCGCAAAGCAAATATCCGTAACGCTGCTTGTAGCTTCTTTATAAACTTCCAAAAACTCCTTACGCTGATTCGGGAACATTTGATTGGCTAATACCCCAATTTGTGATACATCTCTACGTTGCGCGAATAAGACTAGATATTGCGTATTTAACGACACATCGCGCATGTATCTATTTTTGAAAAATAGATTCTGATTGATGAAGAACACGCTTATGTTAAGATGGTGGAGAATACTGTAAATGTCTCGGCAAACGTTTTATCCATCTCCAACAGAGATCGTCAATTACAATGATTGTATGTTCATTTCCCTTTAACGAATTAACGTCATATACGCCTTTGTGGAACAAAATATCATCTTGGTACTCGTTGAACACTGATTGATACGTCGAATAGCACCATATAACTTTATGCACAAATTTCGAGAACATCTCCCCCTTTTCTTTAATGATTTTAAGCATAAACACAGTTTTACCACATCCTGTAGGGCCAGATATAATACATGTGGATGGGCTCGTGAATCTGAATTTTTCTACAGAGTCCATTTCTAACACGTCACACTCCTAAGTGGGTCATTTACAAAAATTTACAAATTTTGAGTGCTATTCCTTATATTTCTTCTCCACAGAACCGTGAATGACGATGAGGTAGAGCAGCCCATCATTACGGATGACCTCGACGACAGTGTAGTTGTGATCTCCTCCCCTGCCAACGAACCCTCAACAGCGATACCGGTAACACGTCCAAAGCGGAGGTATGAAACCCCCGCGTCAGGTATAAAGCGACCGAAATACGCGCCTGTTGCAGCGGTAATAGATCCCCAACCCTCACCCTCTTACGCAACAAGCCCCCCAGCAGCACCTAATATATCCCTTATTCATCCGCCGCCCCCCATTCTGTTAAGTCTACAATAATAGAGCCACAACCATCCACCTCCTACGCAACAGGCCCCCCATCAGCAGCACCTTCCGCTAATATACCCCCTAATTCATCCGCCGCCCCCCGTTCTGTTGAGGAAGATATAACGCTCGAATTGGTGCGCTCCGCAGCCCCCACCCAGCCTTGACTAGAAATCGGTATAGAGTCAGGGTCGACCCTAGAGTCATGTATAGCAATGGTATTGAGCGCGGACTACGCCGGGTTGTAGAGCGTATTATAGAGTTTGCTCTTCAGAATCGCAACGAGCGTGAAGTCAGGACGAGTCTGTCCTTTGGATTCGGGTCAGATGACGGTGATGTAGACGATTATTGGGTGATAGTGCCATTTAGACGTTTGGCGGCTGAAGATGTAGAATATATATTAGGACGTATAATGTAAGCCGCCCAAAGTAGTATAGCCTTCAATATGGACAACTTCACGGTAAATATTGACCGTGTATTCCGTGTTGCGGGCCATAGTGCCATACCGTATACTCTTAACCTCAATTCTCAAGCTATTTATAGACGGCATATAAACGTCGATCGTGGTTGCGGCTTTATAGAAGTACTCTTACCACATATGTTTACTGTACAAAATACACGAACTCAAAAAATTTGGTTGCCTACAGTCGTGGAGCGTGCCCGTAAACTGGCTGTAGACTGTGAACTTGAATTTGACTGTAATATGGGTCCTGAAGAGCTGAGAAGGGTAGAACAGGAAATGAATGTCAGCATAGTTGTGTTTGGGTTGGATGATCGTCGTAGGACTGTGTATGTTTTTAAAAGCTGTGTGAGAGATCGTACAAGGCCCCTACTTATTTTAGGATTGTCAGGGACAACGTATCTCCCCATCCGTATATAAGGTGGCTTTACGCGAGTTATGACAAAAGTCGAAAATATGGGAGACATCATGATTTGTGTAAGGGGTGCCTCGAGTTGCGGATGATGTAGTGAGACATTGTAAAGAATGTCACATGGTATGTGAGCAGTGTAAAAGCACCAAATGTGAAAGCCGTGTAGTTGAAGCTGAGAAGAGAGACTGTGATGTGTGTAGACGCACATTTTTCAATAATAGCTGTTTTGATTTCCATAAATCAATTGGCACGTGCAGGAAAATGAGAATCTGTGAATGTGGTATGTTTCACACAATGGATAATTTGGGGAAATTTAAGCACAAGTGTGACGTAATTCACTGTCCTACATGCCAGGAGGAATATAAGGCGGATGGAGTAAAGCATGTATGTTATATGAAAGATGCTAAGCCTAAAAATAACCCTTGTATAACTGTATACACTACTACGATATAGAAACATATACGAACGCTGAAACCAAAGAGGTAATTCCACATTTACTTGTGAGCCAGACTATCTGTGATGAGTGTATGGATATCGAATGTGACGAGTGCACCAAATGTGGTAAACGGACAAACGTTTTTAAAACGAATGTCAGCGATAGTCCTGTGAAACTATTTGTGTCCTATATTGTCAAGTAGCCGACAAGTTCAAAAAATGACTGTGTATATTCTCGCCCATAACGGGGCAAAGTTTGACACGCAGTTCCTTTATAAGGAGTTGCTTGAACACGAATCCTCTGAGATATTTACAGGTGATCCATTGAAAAGAGGCAACAAATTAATACAGATGCAGATAAGAGGCAATGTACAATTTAAAGATACTTTATTATTCACACCTTGTAAATTAGCAAAGCTACCCAAGGTGATGGGAGTAGCAGCTGAAGTTTCCAAAGGATACTTCCCTTACACTTTCCTCACCAGCGAGACTTTAAACTACGTAGGCCCACCACCCCCCAAACATCATTTTGACTGTATGGATGAACGTGAAGACTTTGATCGATACTACGACAGTTTTAATGAAAGTAACCCTTATAATATAGCTGATGAATGTGAGCGTTATTGCGTGAATGATGTGCGCGTGCTTAGAGTATGTTTCCAGGCCTTTAGAAGGATGTACATAGCCCGTTTCAAATGCGATCCACTGCAAGTCGCAACCACCATCGCATCATTATGTTTTACGGTGTTCAAGAATAACTTCATGCCGAAAGACACCTTAGCCATTATTCACCGAAACAATCCCCGCAGTTACGGGCACAAAGCTATTTACTGGCTCATACACCTACAGCAACAGACAGGTGTATAAATAAAGCACGCCCGCACACGGGTGAAGTACCCATTAAGATTAATGGACGTGTTTTTTGGGTTGATGGGTTAAGTGAAAACCGTGTCACTGGTGTGAAGACTGTGTACTCCTTTAACGGTTGCTGGTGGCATGGATGCCCCCTCCTGAGTGCGGAATCACCGGAGATATCCACGGTAGGTCTCCTGCCGACTGTCTTGCATCGACCCGCACCCGCGATCAACTTATAGGATCACAGTTCACTCACAAAGTCTTGTGGGAGCATGAATATGATGCACGGATGGAGACAGACGAGGTGTACCGTGAGGAAATAAAAACGATCAAGCGTTCAATGGTGCTGGATCCTCTCAAATGTGGTGATAGCTTGTTTGGAGGACGTACAAATCCTTTCAGACTATACTTCCCACCTACGGAGGGCGTGAAGCTCCATTACTACGATTTCTGTTCTTTATACCCATACGTGATGAAGAGCAATCCGTACCCCGTGGGCGCTCCTGAGAAACTGGTGGGACCTAGCCTACCCTCCATCAATGAATTTTCAAAAAATTTGAATGATCGTTACTTTGGGCTCTCTTTCGTAGACGTATTCCCCCTACGCAATTTATGGATGCTGATCTTACCTGTCGTTATCGACGACAAGCTCATGTTTCCCCTATGCGTGAAGTGCGCGGAAGAGGATAACGGCGAATGTAACCATATACCCCACCAGCGTAAGATCAGAGGCGTATATACAAGTCCTGATTTGGCCCTAGCCGTGCGCCATGGTCATAGAATACTGAAGATACATGAGGTGTGGAGGTTTCAGAAGCTACCCAACCTTTTCACACCATATATAAACACCTTTTTGAAGGATAAGGTTGAGGCATCAGGGTATCCGCGAGGAGTTGATACCGAAGATGAAAAGTCTGCCTATATTCAACGTTACCGCGACCGCGAAGGTATACAACTTGATCGTGTCCAAATTGTAAAGAATCCTGGCAAGCGCTTTAGTGCAAAGTTGTGTCTAAACAGTCTATGGGGAAAATTTGCGCAGAATACCGGCAGAGGGAGCATTCATTTGGCACAAAGTTTAGCGATGTCTGGGATTATGCCAATGCCCCCGATAAAGAGGTCATGGAGATCGTAAATGTAGGCAATACTTACGTAATAAAGTACAACAACACTGAATTTGCCACAGATACCTCAAGGGTTACAAACATACCTGTGGCCAGCTTCACAACAGCCTACGCCCGTATAAAACTTTGGGGTCTATTGCATTCTCTTGGGCGGAGAGTATTGTATGCCGATACAGATAGCGTGATATTCACAGAGAGGGAGGGTGAATACATGCCCACTATTGGGGAGTTCCTCGGCGAGCTCACTGATGAGATCAAGGATGAGTATGGGGACAACGCATACGCCGACTCTTTTGCCTCAACAGGACCTAAGACTTATGGGGTACGGGTCAGGGTGTGGGAGGAAATGAAATATATCGTGAAGGCAAAGGGTATTACGCTCAACCATGCGAATCGGGAGGTTGTTAACTTTGAGTCGTTGAAGGATCTAGTATGTTTGGACGATGATGAACAACCTCCCCAACTAATTGTAGGCACCCACAATTTTCGGGCGCAGAAGCTGGGGGGCGTGAAGCAACTTAGGGGTACGATGGTGTGCCGTAACACCTATAGGAAACGTTACCAGTTACCTGGTACCTATGATACCGTACCCTTTGGATACCAATGATGCTTCTAACTCACACGTCTTCTATATAATCGTATCTATTTGTAAATAAATATATATATATATATAACTTGAATATCTCGTTTATTAAATCGTATTTGTAAATATATATAACTTGAATATCTCGTTTATTAAATAAATCATGTTTCAAATAGCGTTTCACTTTCTCCTTTGTGTGTGTGTGTGTGTGTGTGTGTGTGTGTGTGTGTGTGTGTGTGCAGGTGAAAGTTCTAAGCTCCGCCCGCCCACTGTAAGACCGTGAGTCATGCTACTATCTGGGAATCCCTGCGTGGTCAGTCGACCGCAGTAAGCCCGAGAGATCAGACGTGTATTCAGATCAGACGTGTATTCAAATGGCTACCTTTAATATTGCTTGTACAACGTTTACGAAATGGTATTCAGTAAAGTGCCAGGATGTGGTGGATACCGAAAAACTTCCTATTCCTCCCTCCTATGCCTCTTTTAAAAACACATTGGATTGTGCGAAGTTCCAAGATGTACAAATACTCTACGGATGTTCTGGTGAGACCGTTGAAGGCTTTCGTTGCACAGACGATGTGCTGAAGTATACTGCAGAGCTAAACTTTATAAAGTCTCACATACACCGTGAAGTAAAAGAAACAACGCGTGCAGAAGAGAAGCAGCAGGTATGGATAATGAGTCTTGCTGATGGGTGGTATGACAAGCGGTATTACGTCATGCTACACCATGTCGATTACTCATACCCTACGACTGAAAATGTGAATCTCGTGATCATGGACAATCTTAAGTATTTTTATCACTCTATTAACGTATATCATGATGAGGTTCGTAGTGAGGTTGTGGCTAGTGCCCTGCGTGAATTTTTAACAGAGTTTAGAGACGAGTATCGTTTGATGGGCAGAAAGGAAAAATATGAACATATGTTCCTCTCAAATAGTGCGCCGGAGTGTGGAGATGTTTAGTAAAACATAAAATGTTCCTAGTTCTTATCCAAACTGTCTGGTGCGTAGGCTGGTAGTGATATTCTTGTACCGAAATATGTACAACAATTCGACTCGCGGTCATACGAACAAGCCCATTCACGTATCATCGAGTCAGCCGCCCGTCGAACCATTCCTGCCTACCTGCGTGCCTCACACGGCTCATAGTTATCTCAGAGCTTGAGCCGAGTGGACGTGCGCTCCTCGAATACGATGGAACTTCCTTTGAGCAGCATTCTCAACGCCTCGTACGATGTGTCCGTGACGAAATCGTTGCGCGTGTTCAGGCGTAATTCCGGTACCATTAGCTATGTACTGGAAACGGAATGTAGACCGACAAACAAAGGGGTTTATTTAAGTATCGAGGAGATGAATAGAATCTTTGTGATAGTTGAGAAGTGGAGTGAAGATCGTTATTAAATACCTGCTAACGTAGGTACAAGAAGAGAGCAGATTAGTGACGCACCCTCATACGCCGTTGTATGTACGTTGTGTATAAATAACGATCGGCCGTGCATTGATATACGGCTGATGTGGAAGAATGCTTCTGATAATAACGCTCTTGTTCCTACGCGAAACCGTTTCATCCTCGACAGAATGTTTGAAATCGTCGGATTCCGTAAACTGAAACCTATATTAGACGCGCGTGTTACGGACATGCTTTATTTTGATACAGTACTTGAATACGCCTACACCGCTCTGCTCGATGCGTTTACCGAGTGTAGGGCTGGTGAGAATGGTCTAGAGCTGGACGTTTATTTAAAAAGTTTAGACTCTTTGAAATACCATGAACTTTGGTACAAAGCAATTGATCGGTACAAGGCTGAGCTCACCTACACCGTTCACCCTGAAGAACTATTTCTTTATATAACGCGCAGTTGTCGTAACGATTTAGATTATTTCAATTGCCGCTATGTTGAGTGAGTTCACGATTGAAAAGCTCGAGTCGGTAGAAATAAACCCTCGATTGGAAAAGCGTGTTCATAAACTTGTGTTTAATAATGTAGCTAACGATGAACTCTTTCTGCGTGCTTTTGATTGTATTCTAGACGTATTTAAAGATGACTTACCAACCGGTTGTAAAGTGGGAACAAAAATAGTACTGAACGATATGAAAGCCCTTCATATCGAGTACAGGTTTCCCTATACTTTAAGCGGTGAAATATTATTAAGCCGCATATACTGCGTAATGCAGAGCAATAATGATGTAATTGTAAACTCGATTAAGACCGAGTTTAGTATTTTGAAAAAAAAGTGAATTGTATTTATATATATATTTTGCTTGACATTTCTCCTGTACTGATTATACGCATATTTCTATTGATTTGTGTTTATATATATATTTTGCGTGATATTTCTCCTGTACTGTTATGTACATATTTCTATTGAAGTGTATATTTATCTCTATTTGAAATGTATATTTTATTTTATATATATCCATAATTGTGTGTATATATTTCCTGTACTGTTATATGCATATTCCTCAATTGAAATGTATATTTATTTTCTATATATATATAATAAACAGAATGATGCAATGTTGTTTTACTTAATTGTTACGCCTTCTAAACCTACTACCGGTATTCTTTTAAGAAATATAATAATGTATACAGTGGTATTGCGGTATCTGGCAACATTTACGCCTTCTAAGCCAACTGGCTGATTAGGAGTCTATAATAATACTAAAAAGTGGTATCTAGCAACTCAGTCTTCGATTAGAATTAAATAAATACATGGCGCTATCTGGCACCTCAAGCCATTTACAGCCAACTGGCTGATTAGGAGTCTATAATAATGTATACAATGGTATCTGGCAACTCAGTCTTCGATTAGAATTAAATGAATACATGGCGCTATCTGGCAACTCAAGCCATTTACAGCCAACTTGCTGATTAGGCGTATATAATAATGTATACAATAATACTGCTAAAAAGAGGTATCTGGCAACTCAAGCCAATTACAGCCAACTGGCTGATTAGGAGTCTATAATAATGTATACAATGGTATCGCTAAAAAGAGGTATCTGGCAACTCAAGCCATTTACAGCCAACTGGCTGATTAGGAGTCTATAATAATGTATACAATGGTATCTGGCAACTCAGTCTTCGATTAGAATTAAATGAATACATGGCGCTATCTGGCAACTCAAGCCATTTACGCCAACTGGCTGATTAGGAGCCTATAAAACAACGCCTACTCGGCTGAAGTCTTAATGTGCACTTGGCTCCTGCCAGGTGAACACCTCTCATCCTCCTTTCTCTCCTTTCTCTTGGGGGATAACGCCGCCTCCAAGTTTTCCTTGTTGCACCTGCAGCATCCCCCCTTTGGGGGAATTTATTATTATTTTTTTTGCAACCCCCCCCACCCCCTCCCCCCTTTGCAACATTACATAATAACTTGCAACATTCTTGCACTCTCCCCTTTTTCGGCTATACTACTTAACTCGCTGTTAGAAGTGAGAGCAGTTGAAACAATTTAAGAAGTATGATTGATGTAAACTCACATATCGTATAAGAAATAAGGATGTTCGGTTAAGGTGTGATGTAAAAAGGTGACTGGAGATGAGAACAAACGACATTGTGCTAAGTGGTATGATCGGGTCTGGGTCATAATCCCGACTGCCATAATCCTGAAAGCCATAAGCCCGAGCGCCAAAATCCCGAAGGCCAAAACCCCGACAAGCGATAATCCCGACAAGTCGAAATCCCGAAAAGATAATAGTTTATATTTAATATTTACTTATAGCTTAAAATAATAAAAACTAAAAGAAAAAATGCAACCTAACCTAACCTAGCCTAACTAGCTGTACTTGAATATGGAGCGTGATTGTGATCCACAAATTTTTTAAGGTGATGTCCATTTAAAAGTTTTGTTATTGCTCTACCTTTGCAATTAAGTGATTTTCGTTTTTCGCAGCACCAGTAATAATCGTCTTCCCGACTTTTATCCTTCACCATTAAATAACCGCGTGCGTTAACTTTGCTATTGCCTTTTTGAGAAAGAACAATTTCACAAATTTCTTCCATGTCGTTCTAGGGGTGAAGTTACATTAATAATTTTTAGTTTACTCGCGCTTTTACCTTTGCTTCGAGGTAGTTTAACTTTGCTTCCAGGTGGGAGCAGATCAATTCGCTCGCACCCTTGCTGAGTTCTCGCACTCATCTTAGTTCGTGATTTTTAGCTATCGGGATTTTGGCCTGTAAGGATTACGACATTCGGGATTTTGGCCTGTCGGGATTACGGCCTTCGGGCTTATGGTTTTCTAGATTATGACTTTCGGGATTCTGTCCGGGTTCCGTATAATCATGTCGAGAGAGTAACTAATGACAGAATTGTAAAAAAAAATTATAACAGTAAGTGTGTGTAGGTGTGAGAAGTAGAGGTGCGAGAGGTGAGTAGTATGCGTGCATTTGGTGTGACGGGGTGCGGGGTAGGGGTAATAAGGAAGTAGGATGAGTGGGAGAGTTCCAAAGGGGTTGGCGTGCCATCCCCGAAAGTAGAAAATTTGAATATAGAGTAACTTAAACTAACCTAGCCTAATCTGACCTAACCCTGAATATAGAGCATAGTAATCTAACCTAATGGTTATGCACCATCGGGAGTCGAACCCCCGACTTTAATGTGAGAGCTGAAATGCTTATATAGATATTAGGATGTTTCAAAAATGACTCGCTCTCATATCAGAATTTGCACTGGCTATATTCCCATTACCACTAGTGTCAGTAAACAACAACAAAAAATTGAGCTCCTAATATGAAGGGGAAGGGGTGGTTCATGAGGGGGGGTTATTATGATTACAAATCAGTGTCAGCTCTGAAGTCCATATTGTGCTAACTCATTAATGATAGCTCACAGTACAAAATATGTGCAAAATGCAAAATAAATACGTTAATTAATAATCAATCAAATCAATCAATCAAAAGAAATACACTAAATAATATAAAAATATACTAAATTAGCCTTTGAATACCCCTCCCCCAACTGAACCACCCGTTCCCCTTCATATTAAGAGCTCATTTTTTTTTGGTTGTTTACCAATACCAGTGGTAATGGGAATATGGACAGTGCAAGTTCTGATATGAGAGCGAGTCATTTTTGAAACACCCAAAAATATATGCTTAAAATCAGCAAACGATGGCAAAATTACGATTTGAGTGAAGTTTATTCGCGATGCAAATATTTTCATGCACAAATAGATATACTTATTTAACGTAATCTTATTCTAAGCGTATAATAACAAAAATAATTTATTTCTCGCTTAGATTAATGGTAACTTGGTTTTCTCTATTCGATATATATATATATATATATATATATATATATATATATATATACCTCGGTGGTGTAGTGGTTAGCGTCGCTGACTACGAATCCATCGGCCCCGGGATCGAGACCCAGTGACGGCAGGCGGCGCGCAGCAAAACCCAGCTGTTCATCCTTCCACACAATAAAGAAAGTTGTTGGTAGATAAATGGGTACCCTGGGTGGCCTAATGGTTAAGACGCTGGGCTGCTGGTGGGGCGTGGTTCGGATTCCACGTTAAACTGTAGGTCTAAAGTAGAGTGAAAAGCTCGACCTTCGTCAGAATGAACAATTCGGGCGGAAGCTAACCAAAGGTTACCAAAGGTATATACAGTATATATACACGAGGGTGGATGAACAGTAATGCCTCCACTCAAGTAAATTTTAAACGGGTTGAAGGATTTTATCGAAGCAAAAGCAGATAATTATGTACCTTAGAGTTTATTCTTCAAAACGATACATTTACTTTTCTATAAAATCACCCTCTACCTCAAGACATTTACGCCAACGATAAATGAGTTTTTGAAATCCACCCCTGTAATACTCGGAGCTTTGACGACGAAACCAAAATTTCACAGCGGCCTTAACTTCTTCGTCAGACTCGTAGCGATTTCCACGGAGATGTTCTTTAAGTTTATGAAGACCAGACTGTGAATTGTAGATCCTCAATTGCTTCTCGCGTTTCAACACGGGTGTGAGGCCGTGCGTTGTCATGGTGAACAATGACTGCGTTTTTGTGGGTGCGAACCCTCCTGATCCGTTTTTTTAACTTCTTCAGGATTTTAATATAACGTGCGGAGTTGATTGCTGTTCCTCTTTCCATAAAGTCTTCGAGGACAACACCATTGATATCCTGAAAAAACAGTCATCATCACTTTTCCAGCCGATTTTTGAACTTTGAATTTTTTTGGTTGTGGTGAATTTTTGTGCCGATATTCCATGGATTGCCGTTTACCTTCAGGGTCATAATGGTGGACCCACGTCTCGTCCCTTGTCACATTGCTGTGCAAAAATTCATCTTCATTTTCGAGGCGTTGCAAATTTTCTTGGCAAGTGCGTAGTCTCTTAGCTTTCATCTCGTCAGTGAGCATGCGAGGCACCCATCTGGCGCAGACCTTTCGGTAACCAAGAATACTGATAATGTGTCCCACTCGCTCTTAGGAGATATCGAACATTGCAGCAATTTCATTTTGTTTCATGCGACGATTTCCACGAATCAGTTCGTCAACGTATTTTCGATGAGACTCGTCGGTTGTCGTTGCAGGCCTTCCACTTCGCAGTTTGTCTCGCAAATCTTCTTGCCCTGCTTCTCCTTCTTTACACTGCCTCACCCAACGTCGAACGGTACTCAGTACTCCCATCAAAACACTGTCTGCCGTACACAGCTTGCATTCGCCGATGAATGTCTACGGTAGCAATACTTTCCGCGGTCAAAAATTCAATTACGGTACGTTGCTTGAAGCAAACGTCTTTACTCTTTTCCAATGTAATCGACACTGAACCACCGTATGGAATGAGTGTAGGCTATATTAGGCTACAACACAAAACCGGTTTTATCTGGCTGCCTCTACACAATCCAGAATTATTCAAGTGGAGGCATTACTTTTCAGCCCACCCTCGTATATATGTATATATATATACACCTTTGCTACCTTTGGTTACCTTCCACCAGAATTGTTCATTCTAACAAAGGTCAAGCTTTTCACTCCACCTTAGACCTACAGTTTAACGTGGAATCCGAACCACGCCCCACCAGCAGCCCAGCGTCTTAACCATTGGGCCACCCAGGGTACCCATTTATCTACCAACCACTTTCTTTATTGTGTGGAAGGATGAACAGCTGGGTTTTGCTGCGCGCCGCCTGCCGTCACCGGGTCTCGAACCCGCGGCCGATGGAGTCGTAGTCAGCGACGCTAACCACTACACCACGAGGCGCATATATATATATATATATATATATATATATATATATATCCTAGTGAGTTTTACACTCCCTCACTTCATGTGTTTTGCGGGCTGTTAGGTTAGGTTAGGTTACAATAATTTTTACTTTTATTTCTATTTTCCAGTTTAGGCTCGGATAGGTTACAATAGGCTATGTTACGTTAGGTTAGGTCACGTTACGTTAGGTTATGTTAGGTTATGTTACGTTAGGCTAGGTCATTATGTTCTCTTAGCCTCCAAATTAGGTTAGGTTAGATTACTCTCTATAGGTTACGTTAGGTCAGGTTACTATACACTATAGTCTATATTTAAGGTGAGCTTAGGTTACTATACTCTATATTGAAGGTTAAGTTAGATTAGGTCTAGCTTTCTCTACATAATATTTAAACTCAAAAAAAACAATTCCCAAAAATGCCCTCCTCACATTGTATTACTCATTTATTCATCCACACTTACAATATAGAGTCACAGCATTGGGTTGTACAAAGAATTATATACGATATCCGCCAGAAGTACCGTATTTCCCGGCGTATAACGTGCACCCTAATTTTGAAGAGAAAATTTAGGAAAATAAAAATTTAGGAAAAAATATACCTCCTACCTCACTTCACATGTACAATTTTAACGAGTTAATTTTAACGCAGGGTGATTTTTGGAGTATTTTGGGGGGAAAAAAAGTGCGCGTTATACGCCGGGAAATACGGTAATCCATAAAAAATGCTTACGAACTCTCTCAAACAGTGATAATAATGTCCTAAAACTAAATGACTTGTATAAATTTACTGTCGGTATCAGTATGTACAAAGTTGCTAATAATTAATAGATGCCATACTTCGCGCAATCACAGGGCGATAACCCCGCATCAGACCAACCATAATCATATTACAAAGCTTCCCAATGATTTCATATATAAATCAAATTATTTAATACAAATTGCAGGAAATTCTCATATAAAGGAGCAGATATCTGGAACGCTATACCTATTAATGTCAGACAAGCACCATCATTAATTTCGTTTCAAAAATCACTTAAGAAACACTTTATTAATTCCTATTAATGTATATTATATATATTATATATATATTATATATATATTATATATATATATATATATATATATATATATATATATATTGCAACTTGTAAATATTATTAAACAAAGAAAATCACCCATTATACTGGAAATGCAAAATTCATAGTCTTAAATTGGGTGCATTCACAAGTTATATAAATTATATGTTAAAAGTTTCTATAATATTACGCTATGGTTATAATGTGTCTCATTTATCTGTATTTTTGTAACTTTAAGGGATCACCTGAAGATCAGGTCCCCCAGCCTTCATTAGTTAGCCTTGCAAGGCTAACTAACGAAAATATCACGACTTAACCTAACCAATCGTTAGGTCAACTGTACGCCCTTGACATTAGTTAGGTTAAGTCGTGATATTTTCGTTAGTTAGCCTTATAAGGCTAACTACGTAACGAAGGCTTGGGGGACCTGATCTTCAGGTGATCCACTTTAAGATTGTATCATCATTTATAATTTGTAATAATAGAAATTACTTATTTTGATATTTCAACATATTTAGTTTACCATATTGTTTACCATTTTTCTTATCTATTATTTCTGTTATCATACCGTATTGTTTCCCATATCAGTTTCTATTATTTCGAAGATTATTTAAATTTTGCAACTTTATTTTACTTTTTACTAATTTTATTTATATTTCTTATTTTCCTTTGTAGAAATAGGAATGAATCTCAAAGATTTTTGCCTGAAAAGCTGTCATGCTTCCCAACAGCATATTCAGGTAAGAATGCTGTAATTAAACTACTTGTCACTAAAAATACAAAATTAAACGTTAGTGCCAACATTTTGTAAACTTATATGAATGTGATGTGTATCTTATGTAATGTGTCCTTTCTGAATAAAGATTATTATTATTATTATTATTATTATTATTATTAGACTACTCTGCATTCAAATTTTTTATTTTTGGTAGGGTCGGCATCCCCCTTGGGACTCACACACACTACCCCACTTGTCATTCCACTCGCACCAAATGAATGCATACTACTAGGTATAATTAGTAAATGTGAATAAATGTGGCGTTGAAATAAACGTAGCACAAGAGGAACAGAGACGAATGGAAGCTTTCTGTGAGGTTTGTAACTGGAGACGTTGGTCTCACCTGACGTACCACAAGATATACCCCAACCTTGTCATGAAAAATAAAACACTGAGTCTCTGAAATGATTAGCCCTTCTTATCTTTTCGTGTGTGATCGATTTAAATATCTTCAGTTCTGAGTTCAAGTATATATACGAGTATGTATACTGTGTATATATATACACACCTTTCAACCTTTCAAATGTTCCGTGCGAGGATTCTTCATTTCATGAAGGTCAAGCTTGTCGCCCCTCCTCTCGAGTTGGCCTGGTGAAGTGGGAAGATGGGTTCTCGTACTCTCCACCTCACATAGCCAGGTACCCCCGGCTCATCTGGGATTGTTCTGATCCAAGCGTCTTATCCTTTGAAGATGTCCATCGCAACACTACTCGTGTTCCTTAGTTCCTTGGGCAGCTGATTAAACAGTCTTGGTCCTTTCACAACAAAACTATTTTCTTTCAGGGTTAAGGATATTCCCTGTCTCGCCTTTAATTTGGGAACACGACACAGTCTTCCTTTTCGACTTTCCACTGTTGGTTGCGGGGTTATGGAGTTCAGAGTAAGATTAGGGGCTAGTTTCTCCATTATTTCCCAAGTGTAAATACTCTTTCTCTTCTCCTTTCCAGTGAATATAGGCTTAATTCATGTAATCTTTCCCAGTAATTTAGTTCTTTGCACCCATTGATCTTAGCTGTGAAGCTTCTCTAAATCCCTTCTAGCTGTCTAATGTCTTCTTTTTTATATGGGGATGTTAGGACCGAGCAGTATTCGAACTTGTGTATGATCAGTGTTTTCAATAGAGAATCATTATATTTCCCTCCCTTCGTTTAAAGGTTCTCAATATCTGCTCAGTTATTCTCTTTGCTCTGTTTACTGCTATCTTATTTTATGTTTTAAATTTCGCATCATCAGTCATTACAACTAAATCTTTTGCTCTTGAATTTCTCTGAATTTTCTACCCATTTGGAGTATAATATTCCATGGATTTTAGGTCCACCCTTTTTTCCTACCTTAACAGCTGAAATTTTTTAGTGTTAAATTTCATATTGTTGTCTTCCGACCACTTGTAGGTTCTGTTCATATCTGTTTGTAGAGATCTTGTATCCTCTGAGTTTCTTATTTTTCTACTGATCTTTATGTCATCGCCAAAGGATGTTACTGTGCTGTCTCGGGTAACGTCCCCATCTACGTCAGTTAGCATGATTATGAAGAGTAATGGAGCTAATACTGTTCCATGTGTTACTGAGCTGAGGACCTCTGAGTCTGATGAAGATATTCCTTGAACTGTAACGACTTGCCGTCGCTTACGAAGGAAATTATATATCCATTTTCCTACTTTTCCTGTTATTCCCTTATATTTCAGTTTATAGTATATACAGGGTGGGGCACGGGAACCAAGTGTTTTTGGAATAATCAGGAAAATGATATTTATTTTTGTAAAGAAAATATATTGGTAGAACAACATTCGTAAGAACATAGCATTTCATGTCATAATAATCATGTACCGAAAATTATATCTGGCATATGATGTCCTTGGCCGTCGACGCATTGTTGAAGGCGTTTACGAAAATTGGCCTCCACTCTTCCCAGCAGGTCTCTGTTGATTTGGATGATTTGTTGACGGATCGCTTCCTTCAATGCATCTAATGTACGGGGCTTGTCCTCGTAGACACGTGACTTGAGGTACCCCCATAGAAAGAAGTCACATGTGGACAAGTCAGGGGACCGAGGGGGGCCATGCAATGTCACCAAATCTCGAAATGAGATGGTTGGGAAACAGGGGGCGAAGAACAGCCATTGACGCTCTGGCGGTGTGTGGCGTGGCCCCATCTTGCTGAAACCACAAATGTCGACGAGCAATACGCCTTCTTCGTAACTCAGGGATGAAAAAGGTGTTCACCATCTCAATGTAACGCCCAGATGTTATGGTAACGGTAACCCCATTTTGTTCGAAGAAATAGGGACCGATGACGCCAAACTTTCCCACCGCGCACCAAACTGTAACCTTAGGGCTATGCAGCGGTTTTTCATGGAGTTGTCGCGGATTTTCAGCAGCCCAATACCGACAGTTTTGATTGTTGACGGCCCCATTAAGGTGGAAATGGGCTTCATCACTCATTACCACCATCATGTTTTCATTCTGCTCATAAAGTGCAAGCATTTCCTGTGCAAAATTCAGTCGTTGGGGGCAATCGTTTACATTCAATTCCTGCACCATCGCTAACTTGTATGGGTGAAAATGTAATTCTTCATGCAAAATCCGTCTAACAGTACGATTGCTGATTCCGAGTGCAGCTGAATGTATCCGAGCAGAGCGGCCTGGGCTTTGCAACATCGCTTGTCTGACCCTTTCAACGTTCTCTGGAGTACGCACAGTGCGTTGCGGCCCCTTCGGTTTTGTTTTCATTATTGAGCCTCCTGTTCGAAGATTGTTAACCCAACGTAAGATTGTGTCACGAGCGGGAACAGAGTCATTTCGATGAATGTTGAATCTGCGGCGAAACGCACGCTGAACTGCTGTCACTGACTCGCCACTCCTAACAAAATGATCATACGCGAACATGCGGTGTTCTAACGTCCACTGCTCCATGATGGCACCTGAAAGATAAAGGTGAGTGTTAGTTAAAGTTAAATGCTATGAACCCAGGAATGGAATGCTACCTACCGCACGCCCCTCCCATTCCTAATGGCCGATTACTAGCTATTCAAAAAACACTTGATTCCCGTGCCCCACCCTATATTATGATTTGATGATCACACTTTAATGTTGTTGTAGTGTTCCATTAGTTGTGATAGGCATGATCTGCCTAACCAGAATACATGTTGGTTATCATTTAATTTTTTCTGAGTTTCCAAATAGTCATTGATTGTTCTCTAACTATTCTTTCAAATATTTTAATGAGATGAGATGTAAGCGAACTGGCCTATAGTTTTTGGCCTCGGATCGATTTCCTCCTTTATATATATTGGGACTATGCTCGCTCTCTTCATGATTTGTGTCTTTCCACAATTTCCAGCGTCTTCTCCTCTAAGGTCATTAGCATCTCTTCCATTGTCTTGGCCTTGAAGATGGTTTTCCAATTAATTGCTTCCATGCTGGATGCAACACTTTCCCAGTTTTTGCTTTGGAGTGAAAATTAAAAAATTCGAATTTGTTTCTTTCTCTTGTGCGTGTTCTTCCTTTCCTGTTGCTTTTATATTGGTTGTTATTTCAATAATGTCGTGTTCAGATATTAAAGTTGGGGATATTTCTATATTATCAATTAGGATGCTGTTGTTTGTGAATACTAAATCTAGGCAGTTATTTTTTATTGTGTTTTCAGTTATTTCTTGTGTTAACATAAATTCATCGGCTAAAGCTAGTCGCATTTTTGCCTGCTCCTGGTCTTCCCGTGTGCCCTCTTTGTCCTGGTGTTTACATATATTTTTTACTATCCTTTTATATTTCATGAATGGAAAATTAAAATCACCACAGAGAAAAATATTTGGGGTTGGAGAATGTAGATCTTTTACCCAGTTTCTGACCTATATATGAAATCTGAGAATTTTGAAATTGGCGTGTTCAGCGGTCTGTGCATTACAATTAGTACCATATTTAATTCCTCAACTTTTGCTGCTCCACATTCTACGTAGCTGTTTGAAGTACTTATACTCATTTCTGCCATATGTGTTTCGCGTGTGTAAACAGCACATCTCCTTTACGTCTCACTGTTCTGTCGGCTCGGAGTACGTCATAGTTGTCAATTTGTATTTCTTTTTTGTCAACACAAAACTCACAGTTTTTACAGTTCGCCTGGCAGTCCTTTAGATGGGTTTCTGTGAGACATGCGAAGTCTCCTCCGGTTTCTAGCATGAGTCCTTTCAGGTATAAGACTTTGTCCGGGGAATGGTTTGATTTAAGGCCCTGAATGCTGGCTAGGATTATTTTTATTTTTTGCTATCGTTTTTCATATATGTAGTTCATATATGTTGCCTTGCGATCCTCTGAGAATTTTCCTCTCTTTATCTTTTCGATACCCGTTGTCCCGATATCGTACGAAGTGTCTTTGTGTGTGCCTTCTGTTCGGCTCTCGGGTTCCCATATTTGTCAGTTGACTTTGTATTTGCTGGATGGTATTTAGCAGTTGAATTGTATGGCTACGTCTAAAAAATTGGTAGCCCTCTTTGATGCTCGTTCTCCTGTTCACCTGTTGCGTTCCTTTGAAGATGGTGGTAACGGCATTTTTGTCCGTATTTGCACCTCCCATATCTTGCATAGATGTTGCAGACAGTAAGATGGTGGAACTTGCACTTGTTTTCAAATTTACAATACCCATTTGTGTAAAGTGAGCTACATAGCGTGGGATGTGCATAGATGCATTGCCCATCCCTGCAGCTCCCTTT
Source organism: Bathynomus jamesi (assembly GCA_023014485.1). NCBI lineage: Eukaryota > Metazoa > Arthropoda > Malacostraca > Isopoda > Cirolanidae > Bathynomus > Bathynomus jamesi. Next base: position 66,829 of record JAJOZX010008076.1, on the reverse strand, counting down.
CGCATAATATTTACAGACGATATTTTTCTACGCTTCTATTTATTGTTGGCGTTTATTTTCTGTTTTTATTTTGTTATTATCATTATTAATTTTTAATATTTTCATTATCATTATCACTGTTTTTACTATTATTATTGTCATCTTACGTTTCCAGTTCTCGTCAGCCGTTTACTTCTACGTTTTAGTTTTTACCTTTTTATCATTTTCCTCATTGGGCAGTTTTACCATATCACAAATTTCATTTATCTCTTTTCTTTCTTTTATGTCTTCATTCCGTGTTATATTTTATTTGTTCCTCTCTCATCTACTCGGTTTTTCAATGGGACATTTCGGGACTCCTGTTTCCCCATTATTTCCTCCTTTTCCTAACACTCGTATTCGCTTTCTCCATTTCTTTAAATACCGCAAAAGAGTTTACAGTCTGTGTGCATGCGTCACACAGAAATTTGGCCCCCCTCCGTGATCCGTATCGCGTTCGACACGAGGGATATTTTCCTATCATCTTAATTCATATAAATAAAGTTGTGCATTTTTTGACAGAAATCACATCGGATTGCCGCATTTTCAGTTGTTTCCAAATTACGCAACTAGCAAATTAGGTGAGAATTTGGACCAATGGTCATGCTATTCATTAATAATCGTAAAAAGAAATAAACAGACAATTTGTTTTTCTTTCTTTTTCTTCTCGGTGAGTGTCGCTCACGAGGGTTTTATAACCTTTGCGTTTTATGACCTTTTTCCTACCTTGTTTCAAAACTTTTCTCGAAGGCCAACCGTGCTACGATTTAAATATAGACTTTAAACTGGTGATAATTTGTGTAAACTGTATTGCACTTTCTTAAATTTAATGAATTTCACTTTAGAATTTATATGCACGGATTCATTGATACTTTATACACTTTCAGGTATAAACAGAATAAACTGCCGAGAAGTTATTTTTTTCTTATTAATACAGAGAAACAAAGCGTCCCATTCCCCATGAGGTACAAGCAAACATATATATATATATATATGAAAAATTATTTCACGAAAGTGACACGTGAAAAGTATTTATGATGAATAAAACCACGAAGGAAAAGAAAACAAAGGGGTGCTCAAGCGCTTTCGTCTAATGACATCCTCAGGAACACTGGAGTGAAAGGACAGATCAAGGCAATATATAGGTTACAAAAATAAACATACATACATACACATTCACATATATATACATATATATATATACATATATATATATATATATAAATATATACATATATATAGTAAGCATAGAAAAAATTGTGGGAGGAGCCAACATTTATATGGTCACAGAAGAATAAAGAAATAAAAATAAATATAAATATAAATTGAGAAAAAATTAATTACAAAATAGTGCCTTAGTGATATATATGTCACAGCCTAAATAATCATAAAGAAATAAACAGGCAAATAAAAAAACCCATAAATACATATACATACATATATATATATTATATACATATATATACACATACACATATATTATATATATATATATATAAAGACACTTTTAGCACTTTGGCCGACCTTCCATATAAATTCAAATGGCTTTTTTATGGAACAGGTCACAAAAGAATAAAGAAATAAAAATAAATATAAATATTGTAAGTGGAGTCTACCAATTCAAGCTCAAGAGGGAGGATTTACAATCGATTTAATAGATGCTGCCAAATTGATATATATGTCACATTATTAAAAAATAAAAATTGAAAGATAAATTTTAAGAGAGGCACACCAATTTATAAGGGAAAAATACACAATACCACATATGCATATTATAGTCACAAACGAATACAAAAGTACAAATAAATATAAATTGGAAAACAAAATGATCCCTAGATGATATATAAAGAACAATAAAATATATATACAACATATTTACGGTATATATACGAAATATAAACGCAATATATACAGAATATATATATATATATATATATGCATAAGGGAAAAAAAAATTACCAAATTTGTTTTTATAATTATTGTCTGAGAAAACGGTAGGTCGCAAAAGAATAAAGAAATAAAAATAAATATAACTTGAAAAAATTAAAAATAATACACGTACACATATATACCCGCATACCCAAATATATATATACATATACACACATATATACAAACAACACACACACACACACACATATATATATATATATATATATACAAGCTTGACCTTCACGAAATGAGAAATCATCCCGCAGAACTTTTGTGAGGTTGTAAGGTAAGGTAAGGTACATACACATATACATATATATATATATATTTAACTGCATACATACATACATACATACATATACACACATACATACATACATATACACACATATACATACAAACACATTTAACTGCAATGACCACACACATACGCACATACACATACATACATACACATACACTCATACAGCAAAAAATTGAAAAATAAATTGTAAGGGAAACAACAGACAAAAACAAATTTTTTACCAAAGATTTAACAACCTGCCCTTTTTGTTTAAATCCATTCTGAAGGAATTCAGAGCAACGGGATCAAGTTGAAATAGACCTTTACTCATGTAAAGGTTATTTGTAAGTTGAATTATAGCCGACTCAAGAATATTTCTATTAACAATGTTGCTAGAGTGAAACAAAACTGAAACATTATTCCAATCAATACAATGGGATAACTCTGACAAATGGACAAAAAGGGCACTGGACAACTGTCCCGTTCTAACGGAATATTGATGCTGTTTTACACGCGTTTGCAAATCCTTTCCCGTCTGACCTATGTAAAAGGAATCACATTGCTTACACCCAATTTTATAGATAATGCCTAAATTATTGGTAGGGCTATTTTTTACTATGATGTTTTTCACAATATTGTTATATGAAAAAACTACACTGATATCCAAAAGTTTAAGTACATTAGCAATGCCTCCATTTGTCAGAGTTATCCCATTGTATTGATTGGAATAATGTTTCAGTTTTGTTTCACTCTAGCAACATTGTTAATAGAAATATTCTTGAGTCGGCTATAATTCAACTTACAAATAACCTTAACATGAGTAAAGGTCTGTTTCAACTTGATCCCGTTGCTCTGAATTCCTTCAGAATGGATTTAAACAAAAAGGGCAGGTTGTTAAATCTTTGGTAAAAAATTTGTTTTTGTCTGTTGTTTCCCTTACAATTTTATTTTTCAATTTTTTGCTGTATGAGTGTATGTGTATGTATGTATGTGTATGTGCGTATGTGTGTGGTCATTGCAGTTAAATGTGTTTGTATGTATATGTGTGTATATGTATGTATGTATGTGTGTATATGTATGTATGTATGTATGTATGCAGTTAAATATATATATATATATGTATATGTGTATGTACCTTACCTTACCTTACAACCTCACAAAGGTTCTGCGGGATGATTTCTCATTTCGTGAAGGTCAAGCTTGTATATATATATATATATATATGTGTGTGTGTGTGTGTGTGTTTGTATATATGTGTGTATATGTATATATATATTTGGGTATGCGGGTATATATGTGTACGTGTATTATTTGTAATTTTTTCAAGTTATATTTATTTTTATTTCTTTATTCTTTTGCGACCTACCGTTTTCTCAGACAATAATTATAAAAACAAATTTGGTAATTTTTTTTCCCTTATGCATATATATATATATATATATATATTCTGTATATATTGCGTTTATATTTCGTATATATACCGTAAATATGTTGTATATATATTTTATTGTTCTTTATATATCATCTAGGGATCATTTTGTTTTCCAATTTATATTTATTTGTACTTTTGTATTCGTTTGTGACTATAATATGCATATGTGGTAATTTTTCCCTTATAAATTGGTGTGCCTCTCTTAAAATTTATCTTTCAATTTTTATTTTTTAATAATGTGACATATATATCAATTTGGCAGCATCTATTAAATCGATTGTAAAACCTCCCTCTTGAGCTTGAATTGGTAGACTCCACTTACAATATTTATATTTATTTTTATTTCTTTATTCTTTTGTGACCTGTTCCATAAAAAAGCCATTTGAATTTATATGGAAGGTCGGCCAAAGTGCTAAAAGTGTCTTTATATATATATATATATATATATATATATGTGTATATATATGTATATATATATATATATGTATGTATATGTATTTATGGGTTTTTTTATTTGCCTGTTTATTTCTTTATGATTATTTAGGCTGTGACATATATATCACTAAGGCACTATTTTGTAATTAATTTTTTCTCAATTTATATTTATATTTATTTTTATTTCTTTATTCTTCTGTGACCATATAAATGTTGGCTCCTCCCACAATTTTTTTCTATGCTTACTATATATATGTATATATTTATATATATATATATATGTATATATATATATATGTATATATATGTGAATGTGTATGTATGTATGTTTATTTTTGTAACCTATATATTGCCTTGATCTGTCCTTTCACTCCAGTGTTCCTGAGGATGTCATTAGACGAAAGCGCTTGAGCACCCCTTTGTGTTTCTTTTTCCTTCGTGGTTTTATTCATCATAAATACTTTTCACGTGTCACTTTCGTGAAATAATTTTTCATATAATGAACACCACGCGTTCCTTCGCCTTGCTGTTCCCTCTATTGTCCCCGTTTGTGTCGGTGTTTGCTTCTACATTAATGAAGGGGCATGCAATTCGGATCCGACGGAAGTTTCTTACTAATTGTCTGGAGGAGCAGGTCCTTCCCAAGTCCCTCCTTCCGATTCGCCTCAGAGAAATGGACGACCATCCGTTCAACAACTTTAGCAGAGTAATTTTAAAGAAACATATTGAAGTCACCAGACAAAATGAGTGGTCCACCTTCAAAAATTTAGGCATTGCCAAACGTAATGTTTTGACTGTTATTCCCCAACCGTGGATCCAACCTTTGTTTGATGAAATTTACAACGAGTTGCGTCGGAGAACTTCTTCACTTCGAAACATTTTGGATCGCAAAATTAAAAGTCTCATTCGAAATAGTCAGTGGAGTAAAAAAGCAAGCTCAAAGTGTGTTTTGAACCTTTCTTCGAAAAACATTAGTGACGATGCAAAAAGTGCCCTTGGATTTGGTATGTCCTTTTATATTGTTAAAAAACCTACTGCTTTACAAATTTGTCATAGTCTTGCTCGTTTTGAAAAACAGTGTAACCTTCCTCAGTTTTTAGTTAACATAGTTAAAGGCCTGGTCTATGGTGCTGCGAATATTTCTTACGAAGATAACTTTCCTAAACGTTTCCGCAATAGCCTTTCACAATTAAAAAAAGATAGTGAGCTCCATATTACTAAAGCAGACAAGGCTAACACCTTAGTCATTATGGACAAAGTGGATTACATTGGAAAGATGAATGAGCTGCTTCAGGACCCCGCCACATACGTGAAACTTAGGAAGAACCCACAGGATGATGTCATCAAATCTTTCAATAGTGGCTTGAAACGCATTCTCAAAGATCATAAGGATTTAATTCCCCTTTTTTTGTCCACTTCACCTGCTTTGCCTTATCTTTATGGTCTTATTAAACCGGGTAACCCTATGCGCCCTATTATTAGCTCGGTGGGCTCTATTACCTATAAACTCTCCAAATGGCTTGTTAATGTTTTGTCCCCCATTCTTGGAACTGTCTCTGATTCACACGTAAAAAATTCCATGGATCTCACTGAAAAATTGAATAATGTTCGCATTAATACCAACGATAGATTGATCAGTTTCGACGTTTGTTCATTGTTCACAAAAGTTCCGATTGATGATATGCTTGACTTTCTCGCCAGAGAATTACATAATTATGATTTACCATTACCTGCACACACTGTTTTGGAGCTTATTAAGCTTTGTATCAAGGATTGTAAATTCACTTTCAATGGCGAGCATTATCAACAAGTTTTTGGGATGGCCATGGGCAACCCTTTGTCGCCCCTTCTCTCCAATATTTATATGGAGTTTTTTGAAATTACTTACATTCCGAGAATCCTGGGGGTTGGCATCCCTTGGTTGCGGTACGTCGACGATATTTTGTGTATCTGGCCCATGAATCGTGACCTGGATGACTTCCTCCTTCAGTTAAATGACCAAGTCCCCTCCATTAAATTTACTTTAGAAGTGGAACAAGACAACTCAATCCCGTTTTTGGATGTGCGTGTTCATAGGGATAGCCCGGGTTTTAAGTTTAGTATATATCGGAAAAAAACAAACAATTTGTCCTACGTACACTTTTACTCTGGACATGACACCCCTATTAAAAAGGCCATATTTTCCTCAATGTTTCTCCGCGCTCTTAGGATCGCCAGTCCTGAATACATCGATGCCGAATTGGAAAATATCAACGGTATTGGAAGTGAGTTGTGTTACCCATCTGCGTTCATGGAATCTTGTCTTAATAAGGCTAAACGAACCTTCTATCGTGTGAATAATAACACTCGCACCTTGTCAAAGAATATTTTAGTACTTCCATTTTTCCCGGGCTTCTTAGGCATTGCTAATGTACTTAAACTTTTGGATATCAGTGTAGTTTTTTCATATAACAATATTGTGAAAAACATCATAGTAAAAAATAGCCCTACCAATAATTTAGGCATTATCTATAAAATTGGGTGTAAGCAATGTGATTCCTTTTACATAGGTCAGACGGGAAAGGATTTGCAAACGCGTGTAAAACAGCATCAATATTCCGTTAGAACGGGACAGTTGTCCAGTGCCCTTTTTGTCCATTTGTCAGAGTTATCCCATTGTATTGATTGGAATAATGTTTCAGTTTTGTTTCACTCTAGCAACATTGTTAATAGAAATATTCTTGAGTCGGCTATAATTCAACTTACAAATAACCTTAACATGAGTAAAGGTCTGTTTCAACTTGATCCCGTTGCTCTGAATTCCTTCAGAATGGATTTAAACAAAAAGGGCAGGTTGTTAAATCTTTGGTAAAAAATTTGTTTTTGTCTGTTGTTTCCCTTACAATTTTATTTTTCAATTTTTTGCTGTATGAGTGTATGTGTATGTATGTATGTGTATGTGCGTATGTGTGTGGTCATTGCAGTTAAATGTGTTTGTATGTATATGTGTGTATATGTATGTATGTATGTGTGTATATGTATGTATGTATGTATGTATGCAGTTAAATATATATATATATATGTATATGTGTATGTACCTTACCTTACCTTACAACCTCACAAAGGTTCTGCGGGATGATTTCTCATTTCGTGAAGGTCAAGCTTGTATATTATAATATATATATATGTGTGTGTGTGTGTGTGTGTGTTTGTATATATGTGTGTATATGTATATATATATTTGGGTATGCGGGTATATATGTGTACGTGTATTATTTGTAATTTTTTCAAGTTATATTTATTTTTATTTCTTTATTCTTTTGCGACCTACCGTTTTCTCAGACAATAATTATAAAAACAAATTTGGTAATTTTTTTTCCCTTATGCATATATATATATATATATATATATTCTGTATATATTGCGTTTATATTTCGTATATATACCGTAAATATGTTGTATATATATTTTATTGTTCTTTATATATCATCTAGGGATCATTTTGTTTTCCAATTTATATTTATTTTGTACTTTTGTATTCGTTTGTGACTATAATATGCATATGTGGTAATTTTTCCCTTATAAATTGGTGTGCCTCTCTTAAAATTTATCTTTCAATTTTTATTTTTTAATAATGTGACATATATATCAATTTGGCAGCATCTATTAAATCGATTGTAAAACCTCCCTCTTGAGCTTGAATTGGTAGACTCCACTTACAATATTTATATTTATTTTTATTTCTTTATTCTTTTGTGACCTGTTCCATAAAAAAGCCATTTGAATTTATATGGAAGGTCGGCCAAAGTGCTAAAAGTGTCTTTATATATATATATATATATATATATTATGTGTATATATATGTATATATATATATATATGTATGTATATGTATTTATGGGTTTTTTTATTTGCCTGTTTATTTCTTTATGATTATTTAGGCTGTGACATATATATCACTAAGGCACTATTTTGTAATTAATTTTTTCTCAATTTATATTTATATTTATTTTTATTTCTTTATTCTTCTGTGACCATATAAATGTTGGCTCCTCCCACAATTTTTTTCTATGCTTACTATATATATGTATATATTTATATATATATATATATATGTATATATATATATGTATATATATGTGAATGTGTATGTATGTATGTTTATTTTTGTAACCTATATATTGATCTGTCCTTTCACTCCAGTGTTCCTGAGGATGTCATTAGACGAAAGCGCTTGAGCACCCCTTTGTGTTTCTTTTTCCTTCGTGGTTTTATTCATCATATATATATATATATATATATATATATATATATATATATATATATGAAAAATTTATAAGGAAAAACTACCAGTTTTAGCACTTTGCCCTTCTTGTCTAAATCCGTTCTGAACGAATTCAAAACACCAGGATCAAGCGAAAAAAAGACCCTAGCTAATGTTAAAATTATTTGTAAGTTGAATAATGGCAGACTCAAATATATTTCTTTTAACAATGTTGCTTGAGTGAAACAAAATTGAAGCATTATTCCAATCAATACAGTGGGATAACTTTGACAAATGGACGAAAAGGGCAGTGACGACCGTTCTAACGGAATATTGATGCGTTTTTACACGTGTGTGCAAATCCTTTCCCGTCTGTCCACTGTAAAAGGAATCACATTGTTTACAACCAATTTTATAGAGAATGCCTGAGTAATTGGTAGGGTTATTTTTTCCAATGATATTTTTCACAATATTGTCATATAAAAATACTACAGTAATATTCAAACGTTTAAGTACATTAGCAATGCCTAAAAAGCCTGGGAAAAGTGGCAGTAGTAAAATATTCTTCGACAATCGACAAAGTGCGAGGGTTATTATTCACACGATAGAAAGTTCGTTTTGCCTTGTTAAGACAAAATTCCAAAAAAGCAGGTGGGTGGGTAACACAAATCACTTCAAATACTGTTGATTTTTTCTAATTCGGCATCGATGTATTCCGGACTGGCGATCCTAAGAGCGCGGAGAAACATTGAAGAAAATATGGCTTTCTTGATGGGGGTGTCATGTCCGGTGCTTGAGCACCATTCTGTTTCCTTTTTCCTTCGTGGTTATTTTCATCATATATATATATATATATATATATATATATATATATAATATATATATAGGGTGTTCAGCACGGTGAACCAAAAGTAGGTGGACAGTAGGTTGAATACGGTTTGTGTTATATTATATTATAACTATGGTGTTCATTATAACTATGGTGTTTGTGTTATATTATATTAAATATTATAACTAAATTTATTTAAATTTTATTTTGTATTATAGTATACAAAAAAATTAAATATGTATTCTCAAAATAAACGTTATCATTTACTGTCCACCTACATTTGGTTCACCCTATATATATATATAGCTAATATTCATGTTGAACGCGTAAAATTCTTTATTTTGAATTAACTGGCAACAAAATGTGAAACATCCACTCCCAGTACTTTGGAGCTTATTTCAACTCTTCAGGGAAACTGAAGAGTTGAAATAAACTCGAAAATACTCAGGGCGAATGTTTCATTTTTCCTGCGGGTTATTGGTTATTTCAATATTATATTATATATATATATATATATATATATATATATATATAATTATATATATATATATATATATATATATATATATATATAAATATAAATATAAATAAAATATATATATATATATATATATATATATATATATATATATATATATATATTTTAACTGCAAACAACACACAGTATAATTAACGTAAAGAACGACGCTTGTATAGAAGAACGTCCCGCGCAAGATGAGGAGAGAGAACGAACAAATGAAAAAATGAGGTAACCACCCGGGATCTTCCGATTGCCGGTCAGATATGATAACCACTACATATATATATATATATATATATATATATATATATATGCAAAAAGGTATATCAAAGAGGAAAATACCTTAAAAGTACAGTTGACAGACACTTTTTCTCAGGTTCGTTTCCTCTTACTCTGTAAATAGTTCAAAAGGAAGAAAATGCTTTACAAATAATAATAGAAACAAAAGTAAGAATGTTAACAAAAGAGTATTTTAACACAATAGTCTAAACTCTAAACGATGAATTTAAAAAATAAGTAAGCAATTTCAGTTCGTTTGTTCTTTTGTTTCCTAAGAACTCCAAAACAAACCAAAGTCAACAACAGCATGGACAGCAAAAATAATTTTAATACAGTGGGCCTTGTAAATACATACGTTGTGTATTTGTGTAGTTCATATATATATATATATATATTATATATATATATATATATACCTCGTTAACCTTGTTTAGGTTCCGTGTGTTGGTTTCTCATCGCACAAAGGTTAAGCTGGTGACCCCGCCTCTAGGCCTGGCTTCGTGGAAGAGCGAGTTGCTGTCTTCCGCTCTCTACCGTACATAGCCAGGTACATCCGGCTCATCTGGTACCGTCCTCAGCCAGGCATCTAGTCTTCTCTTGAAGACTTCAACTTTGACCCCTGTAACGTTTCTGAGGTCTTTTGGAAGATGGTTAAAAAGTATTGGCCCCCTGACAACCAAGCTATTTTCCTTCAGTGTTGAGGAGGTCCTTTGTCGGTCCTTCAATTTGAGAACACTACACATTCTGCCTTTCCTATTTTCCAGCGTTGTTTGGATGGTAATTGGGTTTAATTTGAGGTTTGGTATCAGTTTTTCGATCATTTTCCATATGTAGATTATGGTGTACCTCTCTCTTCTTTTGAGGGAGTACAGATTTAGTTTACGTAGTCTTTCCCAGTAGTTGAGTTCTTTGCAGCCAACAATCTTGGCTGTGAAATGTCTCTGCGTTTTTTCTAGTTTATTAATTTCTTCCTTTTAATATGGGGACGTCAAAACTGAGCAGTATTCACGTTTTGGTATGATATTGTTCTCAGCAGGGGAATCATTAGTCTTGTCCCTCCTTTTGAATGTTCTTAGTACCTGTCCCGCGACTCTTTTTGTTTTGTTTATTGCTATCTGATTTTGTGTCTTCAATTTCGCATCATCGGTCGTTATTACCCCGATGTCGACGGCTTTCATGCTTCTCTGAATTTCCTGTCTATCTGGAGCATGATATGTACTCTGTTTAAGTTCCTCATTTCTACCATATCTCAAGAGCTGAAATTTCTCGGTGTTAAATGTCATATTGTTGTCTTCTGACCATTCGTATATTTTGTTCGTGTCCCTCTGCAAGGCCTTCACTTCATTTGCATCGCTGATTTTTCTGCTGAACTTTGTATCGTCCGCAAATGATGTTACCATACTGTTGCTGTTTACTCCACTGTCTATGTCTGTTAGCATGATAATGAACAGGAGTGGTACCTTGTGGTACTGAGCTGCGTACTTCTAATTCTGATGATGATACATCTTGAATTTTGACCACCCGTAGTCGTTCTCTAAGGGAGTTTTAGATTCATTTTCCCACTTTGCCTGTTACTCCCACATGTTTCATTTTATGTGCTACTAGCTGAGTTACCCGGCGTTGCACGGGTGAAAATTTAGATTTGAAATGTATAGGTCAGTATTTTTTTCAGCAAATTATTCAGTAAGTAGACAAAAGCTGTGATGCGAGAAATAAAAAAACATTTAATCAACCAAAGCTTTATTTGAAATTAGAATTTACAATACTTCTTTATATACAACATTGCATGTTTTTCCAAAAGGAGAGTATACATAAAGATTGTTAGCTGTTCCTACTCTAGAGCATCCTACATACAGTTGACCATGAGAGAAGCAGTCTTCTTGTAATTGTAGCCCAACAACTTTCACTGTTTGTCCCTGTGATTTGTTGATCGACATGGCAAAACTTAATCTTACTGGAAATTGTAAGCGCCTAAACTGAAACTGCATCTCTGATGTTATTAGAGGTATCCTAGGAATAAAAGTATCTTCACCCTTGCCACAACCAGTATGAATTTGTGCTTCAATGACATGAGGCTGTAATGCCTTTATTATTAATCTGGTACCATTGCAGAGCTTAGGCTGATCTAAATTTCGTAGAAGCATTATAGGAGCTCCAACTTTAAGTTGTAGTTGGTGAGGAGGCAATCCTGGAAATTCCAAAGAATTTAGAAACTCCGTTGGATAGTTGACAACTTCATTTTGATCGTGAGGAGGCAATCCTGGAAATTCCAAAGAATTTAGAAACTCCGTTGGATAGTTGACAACTTCATTTTGATCGATAACTGTATCAATTGATCTGTAAATATAAGGATCCCCTGGAATATTTTGGAGTAGTTGTTGGTTGATAGAATTAACTGTCACATTTTTCGGTGCCAATATTGCTCTTTCACACAGCCAAGTAAAGTCTTTGTAGTGATAACTAAAGTTAGTAAATATTTTTTCTGTTAATTCATTAACACTTTGGACCACTGCGCTGATTGTAGATATAATGACTTTGTTGTCAGAGTCCACAGGAACTTTTCCTTCGCCAAGCTGTAGCAAGTTCTGAGCAAATAGACCTGAATTGCGATCACCATAAATTCTTGCTCGCATGTTAGTTGTAAGCTTCAAGGTTTTAACATTGTGCCACAAACAGGAAGATTTAAGGCATGCTCGAATTTCATCAGCTTTTGTTCCCTTAGGTATAGGCTGACCATACGTACCGTTTTGAACGGGACAGTACCGTTTTTTTTATGGGTTCTGTATGGGTTCTGTCACTGAAGAATAATTGTAAGCTCAATATGTTTATGTACTTACTTTTTCATGAATACAGAATATTACATAACCCCCGTCCCTTTTTTGCCATCCCAATGTCCCGTTTTTGTCTCAAGGAAATATGGTCAGCCTACTTAGGTATAACTGGCAGAGTCTGGCGAAAATCTCCTGATAAGACAACAGTTACACCGCCCATCAATGTCTTGTGGTTTCTCACATCTTGTAGAGTTTTGTTCAGGGCCTCCAATGCTTTTTTATGGGCCATTGTACATTCATCCCAGACTATAAGTTCACATCTTTTAAAAACCTCTCCCATGCCAGAATTTTTAGTAATTTTACAAAAGCTTCATCATTAGTAGCTAAATCCAAAGGAAGTTTGAATGCAGAATGAGCTGTGCGACCTCCAGGCAACAGTGTAGCAGCTATACCAGAAGATGCTACTGCTACAGCAATTTTATTTTGCTTGCGAACTTTGGCCAGTAATAAATTTGTGACAAATGTTTTTCCAGTACCACCAGGAGCATCCAAAAAGTAGATGCCTCCATTCTGCTGAGAGATACTATTCATTATAGTTGAATAAGCAGTTCTCTGATCAGGCAACAACTTGGGCTCATTTTCATTTATATATTCAGTTAAGTAGTTGATATCATATGATGTTTCTCTTATAAGCTCTGTAGCTAAATTGTTGACTTCTGTTCTATTGGTTTGTGGGAGGCCAAATGAAGGTATTTGTTGTCCATCCATTGACGCTATTTTATCTTCTATGTCAATTAAGGCTCTGTTGTAGATTTCATCTGTGTAAACTACGTCAATATGCGGGTTGGCAAGTTGTGCTTGGTGCTTATAATCTTGTGCCAAATCATCTTTGTATTTGTTCCATAATTCTAAAGGGTTGCCCACATCACAGGTTTTTAGCAGAATTGCAAATAAATCTCTTAGCCGCTTTGGGATTGGTATATGGCTGCTTCTCTTAAGGTGGCATCCCATTGACTATCATCTTCTAGCATTCCACGTTTGTAGCATGCCTCTCTAAATGTCGCACAAACATGACCATCAACTGTTCTAAGATCATCAAAAGATCTAGGCCCTTTAACTTCATGCAGCAACATTCTTAAAAAGAAACACTCATGCTGGCTGGATGAACAGTGTAAACTCTGCCTAAAGCACTGTCAAATCTTACATCTGGATGACCTTCAACTTCGCTTCCTCTCTTTCTTCTACTCCATTTTTTGTTGTTCCATGTGTAATAAGATGGTAACTGGCGATACAATAAAGTCTGAGCAAACACATCTTGACATAGTTTAAAAAAAGCTGTAAGAGTAGTATCTCTAGGAGCAAGAGCTTGATGGGCAGCTGTTTCATTAGTAAAATAAACTCTTTGTCCATTTTCTAAATGAACTGCTAGTTGCTGTACTGCAGGATATCTTCCATGAAAGGGAAAGCTAAAAATTCTCCAAAAGGCTTCGTTGCTGCTTAAGTAACGACCTTGTTGATAGTTAGTCACTTCATCAGGTACATTTTGTTGTTGTAGAGCAAACATAGCTGCATCGGATCCCTTGTTAACATACTTGCACACATACTTGATAGACTTGACAGAATTACAAAATTCTACATTAATATGAGCATTAAAAGTTTTAGTCAAGAGAGGGCAGTAAGGAACTATCCATCTATTATCAATTTCATTTTGTTTAATTCTCGTTGTAAAGCCTCCATCATCAGGTTTTCTTCTGCGATATGAAGGATAACCATCTTCTCCTGTTTGAGTGTCTTTTAAAAATGGTTTTGGGTAACGTTTTGTACATTTATTTTCTTTCATGCAAGGTGAATTGAAATTTAGAGAACCACATGGACCATGCACCATTTGAGTTTGAACTATTTCAAAGAGGTTTTTGTCTGTGTTAGGGTCTGGAAGTTCAGCTGAGATAGCAGAATCAATTTGATTAGCTTGAATTTTGTTGGTCAGCCATATCAAAATATGAGCATGAGGCAATCCTCTTTTTTGCCATTCAACAGTGTACATGTGGCATCTAACTGGGCCAAAAATGTTGGATTTTGTCATTAAATCCATCGGTTTTAATAATTTTAAGCGAAACACTCTGACTGTGAGGTCATGTCTGTGAATGTATGTTTGTCCAGGTAGTAACTCATCCTGAATTTCCTTCCATTTAGCATTGCATGTAAATGTTATAAATAGGTCAGGTCGACCATAAGTGCGAACATATGTCATTGCATCTTGAGTTCTTTCATGCATGTAACGTGGGCTGCCTGTAAAAGTTGACGGAAGAATGCAAAGTTGGCCAAGCTCTCCTCCAGCTACATCATTGTTGATGCCATCTCTTAGATGTATATATGAATCACATCTTAATTCTCTCTGACATGGCCGTAACTACCTATGAGGTCACCGAGGTCCGGACCTCGGTAATTATTTCCTAAAAAAAAAAAAAAGAGACTGAACCGTTCTCCGTGTATGAAACACATATTACCGCTTTTCTTTTGAAAAAAGGGAGCGTCGAGCGTTTTGTGTTTTGTGTTTAGTGTATAGCTTGGGTTGTGTTTGTAGATGTCATTTTGGTCTGAATTTTGCTCGTCCCGCCGCGCTCGAAAAAAATCTGGACCTCACTAATTTCTAAACCCTAGTTACGGCCCTGCTCTCTGATGAGTTCTAATGTAACATAATCTTTCTGCTTCTATTTTTGCATACATATCAACAGCAAATTGATGAAAAAGGTTTCTAGCCAACAGAAGATGATTTAGTGAATTACTGTGAACCATAAATCTGTAAGCATAGAAGTCCATGCAGGAAACTGTTTTGCTAGAATGTACACCTGCTTGGAGAATTCCAAAGTGATATCCATCTTCTCCATAGACAAACAGTAAAGGATATTGCAAAGCATCATAAGATCTATGGTTTCATTGATGAATTGCAGAGTATTGTCTCGACTTTTAAGCACAATGTCTCTTTTGTCATGTTCTTGACCAGTAATGATCACAGCAACTTCATTGCATTCTGGGAGATTAAATCGTCTAGCATGTTCAGTAGGAGGTCTCTTGTCGGCATCAATGATGATTTTGTATTCTGTAGCAGGTACATTTTCTAGAGCATATTTAAAACTTTGAATGTAATTATTTGAAGCATGAAGCATGTCTTGAAGTTCAATAATTAGTTCCAATCTTGTTGCTGGGTTTCTATTGTATCTATTTTGTGCTTGATGTTGCAAATCTCCAACAAAGTACAATTGAAGATACCTTGGTTCTTCATGAGGTAATGGTTGTAGTGAACCTATTCTGTGAAATGTTTGACCTTGAACTTTAAATGTAGGCATGAATCCTCCTTCAATAATGATATTAGCTCCAAATGAGGTCATTTGAAATACAGAATTGTATGCTTGAATATTTTGTAAGAAGTGTTTAGATTCAGATGTAGTGCCTGTAAGTAGAGTTTTCAAAGGTTCTGGAGGTTCCGAAAGCGCAGGTAATTGAACTTTTCCATTGATACAACACATTCCTGGTGATTCTTTATCCCACTTTTTAGCACCACACTTATCACATATTTTAGACATTGATCCAATAATAACCACTTTGTCAGATGCATAATTATATTGTGGATTATAGTTAAAAGCACTTAAATTCCACTGCCAAGCATTGAAGGCTCGAGATCGTGTTTGAGCTTGTCTTGTTCTTTGAGCCTGAAGTCGTACATCATGTTGCTCCTCTGTTTCTTGCTCTCTGTAAGTTATTTGTCTTAATTGTTGTGCTTCAAGTCTGGTTTGACGTTGTTCAGAAGTTTCTTGTTGTCTATATCCAGCTTGCCTTGATGATTCTGCCTGAACTCTGGCTTGGTGCTGTTCAACAGTTTCTTGCTGTCTTTGAGTAGCCTGCCTTTCAGTTTGAGCTCGAAGTCTAGCTTTACGTTGTTCCAAAGTCTCTTCCTGTATTTGAGCAGCCTGTCTTGCAGCTTGTGCTTGAAATCTTTGATTGCGTTCTTCTTCTGTTTCAGCTGCTCTTTGTGCTTGAATTCTTTTAGCGGCAGAAGACTTTCCATATAAAGGGCGTTTCTTGGGTGGCATAATCACCTGTATCACTAAACAATAATTTGCAATTCACAAAGTTACTAAATCACTTATGAAACCATTTAGCACTGTCCTGGAAAATTTGCTCCGCTGGAATATTTGCTCCGCAAAGTTTACGAATGCCAGATTTTCACTAAATTCTTTAAAAATTTATATTTTATGTTGCTCCGCTGGAATATTTGCTCCGCAAAGTTTACGAATGCCAGATTTTCACTAAATTCTTTAAAATTTCTATTTTATGTTTTGTGTTTATTACAAAAAAATTTATTACAAAAAAATGACGCAATAATCATTAATTGTCAATTTCGTCATTAAATACTACACCAAATACAAAATAAATAGCACCATTAGATTCCTTGTAAAAAACTGGTTATTATGAAGTTATTTTAAAATTTGTAAGTTCACCGTTTGGTTTTCTATAGCGAACAACTAAACAAATAAACAAACTTCCTCTTTTATATATATAAGATATATATATATGAAGAAGATTATACCATGATCCATGATCGGATTTGTCGAAAGCTTTAGCAAAATCCGTGAATATGACATCATAGTTTTCATTGCCTTCAAGTGCATCTAGAATATTGTTATAGCACTCTATAAGTTGTGATAGGCATGATCTTCCTGATCGAAATCCGTGTTGATTTTCGTTGAATCTTTCCAGTGTCTCCAAGAAGTCATAGATTTTCTCTCTGACTATTCTTTCAACTATTTTGGTGAGGTGGGACGTCAATGACACTGGTCTATAGTTCTTTGCTTGAGATCTATCACCTTTATATATATGGACAGTGTTAGCTCTTTTTAAGATGCTCGGTATTTCCCCAGTGTCTAGGGATCTTCTCCATATCTAGTATAAGGGTGTAACTATTTAATTTTTACAGTTTTTAATCAGTAGTACGTTCCATTTGTCAGAACCTGTAGCTGAATGTGATTTCATTTGCCCTATAGCTCGCTCTCGCTACATCTTCTGGGGTAAAATCAAAGTCTGTTATACATTCTCCTTGCAATTTCTCTTCGAAGAATGCATCTATGTCAGGTTTCGCTTTGTCACTTTTTTGGGTACTGAAGACCGACTCATAATGGGCTCTCAATGTTTCAGATATTTCTTTTAGATCGTCTGTTATTTCATTATTTTTCCTTAAGGGCCGATGGTATTGCTCCGTTTTGTTTTCCTTTTCGCATGGCTATAGAAGTATTTTGGATTTTCCTTTATTGCTTCTACCGCCTTTTCCTCTTCCCTCTCTGTATGGCCCGTAATCAGGGTTTGTATTTCCCTGTCGATACTCTCCAGTTTTTTTGTATTACTTTCCTGGCATTGTTGTCTCCGCATTTAGCTAACTTCGCTGATACTCTCTTTGTTTTGCAGAATAGCCTTCTCTTTTGCCTCTCTCGCCAGTTCCTTTTTCCTTTTGGCTGTGTTTTCGGAGCATATTTTTCTAAAATTTTCAGCGTCTTTTCTTCCAAGGTTATTAGCATTTCCTCCGTTGTTTTATTCTCTAAAACTGTTCTCCACTCTATTTGGGCCATGTACGATCTGGTTGCTTCCCAATTTATAGTCTTGGAGTTTAAGTCAAAGGCCCTAAATTTGCTTCTTTCCTCAATATGTGTATTGTCTTTTAATGTTGTCGTCATTTGTTGATAACTCGATTATGTTGTGGTCTGAGATAATAGTTGGGGTTATTTTTAATATCAGCAATCAAGTTTGTGTTATTCATGAATACCAGATCTAGGCAGTTATTTTTTCTGGTATTTTTTGTTATCTTCTGTGTCAGCATAAACTCGTTTGTGAGAGCCATCAGCATTTTTGCTCGCTCCTGGTCCTCTCCTGTGCTCACCTTATCTTGCTCTATAAATATATTTCTACCCACCTTTTTGTATTTTATAAATGGGAAATTAAAATTTCCGCACAGTATTATATTAGGGGATGGAGAATTTACGGACTTTATTAGGGTTCTGATATCATCAATGGCATCCGAAAATTTTTCAGTTGGAGAGTTTGGAGGTCTATAGATGACTATCAGTACCATGTTTACTTTCTCTATTTTCATTGCAAGGGTTTCCACGAAGCTGTGGATTTATTTATTACCGTCTCTGTCATATGTCTCTCATGTATGTAAAGAGCACAACCACCTTTACGTCTCATTGTTGTACCCGCTCTTAGCAAGTTCAATCCATCGATATGCAATTCTTTCTTATCGATACAGTGTTCGCAGTCATCGCAGTTTCCTTGGCAATCTTTAAGATGGTTTCTGTGAGGCATGCGATGTACGACCTTGTTTCGTCCATAAAACCTATCAGGTATGACACTTTGTTTAGCGAGTTGTTTGGTTTTATTCCTTGAATATTTGCCAGGACAATGTTTGTGTGCTTTGTTTTGCATTGCGTCTTGTGCATTTTAAGTTCGTTGTCCTTTGGTTTCGCTTGTTTGTAGCCTTGTGGTCCTCCGAGATGGATCCGTTCCCACCTACCTGTTCTAGTAGCTTCTTGCCACGAAGCGGTCCAGTTCGAGGGTTCCCAGCTGTGTCAATTGCATATGCTGTATAAGACTTAGCAGCCCGATTGTGTCCGAGATGTTGAAAAAATTTTGCTTGCTATTTGTATTTAAAGAGTTTGTTTGCTATTTGTGTACATATTTTTTCCTCACATTTGTCACTTGAAACTTGCCCTTTGAACTTGTCGGGAGATGATGGTAGTAGCATTTTCTCCCGTACTGGCAGGTTCCATATGTCGCGTAGGTTTTGCAAATGTCCGGCTGGTAGAATTTGCAGTTTCCACCGAATTGCAGAGACCATTATTGTAGTAGTTGCACAAGGGAGGGTGTTCGTAATACATTGTCCTCCCTTATATCTGCAAGTTCCTTTCACATAGTATTTACAATAGTTTCTTCCCCATTTGAATGGAATAGAATAGAATAGAATAACCTTTATTAATAATAAAATAAATACAGTAGTCTTTTACAACTTACAATTTTTGCAATGACATAAATAATTGTGAAGCTCGACTATTTATTTTTTTTATTTTTTTTTTATTTTTTATTTTTAAATTTGGCCCTTAAGCTTTAGGCTTTACTGGGCTCTCATTAAAAATAAGCAGCTAGCCGTTATAAATTAATAATAATAAAATAAATAAATAAGTAAATAAGTATTATTAATAGTTAAAGCCTGTATTTCAATATTAAACAATATTAATGGACAATATAAAACATTATTAGTGGACATTAATCCAAGATTTTTGTTAGTATCCCATTATTAATCGGGATTTTAACTTGGTTTTAAACAAATTTACATTCGCAATGTTTTTTATATCGGCATGCAAGTCATTCCATAGTTTCAATCCAATGAAAATGGGTAGTTTTTGAGATGAAGACAATCTAAATTGAGGTATAACAATCTTTGATCTATTTCTGGTCTGATACGGGTGGATTTCTTGATGAGTTACAAAATATCTATTTACCCATTGCAAATTAATGATTTTGCTCTTACACTTGTAAATAAAAATAAAATGTGCCAGTTTGGTTATATCATTGAGCTTTAGTAGGTTTAGCTCTTTAAATAATGCACTAGAGTGATCAAGGAAATCAGCATCAGATAATAACCTTATTGCTCGTTTTTGGATGACAAAGATACCATTTAATGCGTTGTTAGCGGAGTTTCCCCAAACAAGGGTGCAGTATGTTATATAAGGAAGAACAAGAGTATGATAAAGAGTCAATAAAACTTGTTTAGGGACTACATTTCTAAGTTTAAACATTATAGCAACGCTCCTTGAAATCTTTTTCGCGATATAATTTACATGATCACTCCATTGCAAATTCTTATCTAGCATTACACCAAGAAATTTTGTTACAGTACACTCCTTTATGGTGATTTCATTAACATTGAGTTCATCAAGATATACACTGATGAATTCTGAATGAAATATATTCTTAGCTGTATTAACATCTTTGCAAGAAAAGGAGAGAGTTGTATCATCTGCAAACATTATGAAGTTCAGTATATCAGATGAACGTGGAAGGTCATTTATATATAATAAAAATAACAGTGGACCCAGCACTGAGCCCTGTGGCACACCATGTTTGACAAGCGCTTTAGTGGAGCAAACCTTATTTACTGATACAAAATTATATCTATCGGACAAATAACTTTTAAATCAATCACTGATTGCCCCTCTAAAGCCGTAACAATACAATTTATTAAGTAGAATATTATGGTCTATTACATCAAACGCCTTACTCAAATCCATAAATATTGACATCATTATTTCTTTGTTCTCCTTAGCTATATTTACATTTTCCATAAGATTTAAAATAGCCATTTCCGTTGTTCTATTATTACGGAAGCCATATTGATTTGGAGATAATAAATTGTAAGATTCTAAATATCGCTGCATTCTACTTTTTACAATTTTTTCGAAAACTTTGCTGAACACAGATAATGAACACACGGCCTGTAATTTGTTGCTAGTGTAGGATCACCCCCTTTAAAAAGGGGTGTTATACAACCAGTTTTTAGCATTGATGGGAATATTCCTTTGGAAATACTGTGATTGATAATTTTTACTTGGGGCCTTTGTTTTTGGTGGTTTTAGTTTGATTTTTTATTATCTACTTGTTTCTCTTATTGCTGGTAATGTCCTTTGTTTGAAATCTTTGGATTTGGTTATGTGCCTCTGTTTCCTCTGTTGGTGCTTCCTTTATTTCTGCTTCCCGTTTACTCGCTTTTTCTGTTTTTTTCTGACCATTTTTCGCAGTTTCCTCTTGTACTATCTTCGTTCCTTCTATTTTTTTTCTCTGTTCGCTATTTATAAATTCCTCTTTTGCTTTTTCCTCATAGTCTCGTTCTGCTTTAAAAACTGTAAACGAGTTTATTTCGATTATGCAGCTTTTGCAGAAGAACTTGATTCCGTTCAATTGTTTAGCGCCTGCTATAAGAGAGATTTCTTCGTCACTCCATCTCAGGCATTGAAATTCGACTAAGGACTGGCAAAGGTCGCAGCGGATTGTCATTGATTCATCTGTTTCTTTTTTACAGTAGCCACAGGGTTGTATGAATTTATTTGATGTTGCCATGTTTCTAATGGTATGTAAATGATTGTGCACGAAATATTAATTCAAAAGGCTAATCAAGTGAGGTACTTGATTTGACTTTAGAAATGAGGGAGAGAAAGTTTTTACCGTTATTCCGGAGTGGGTGGGGGATGGGGGATATGGCACGCTATATATACACATACGCTATATATACGCTATATATATATATACATACGCTGTATATATGATATACACATTATATATATGTGTGTGTGTGTGTGTGTGTGTGTGTGTGTTTTTACCTCGCGGTGTACGGACGTTTTGTTTCCGCTCTGTGTAATATCAAAATAACTAGTGTTTATAAATTCAACGGTAAATTCTACCTTATACCAGGGTGTGTGTTAAATATCAGTGAATTCACGAAAATAATTTATTAAGTGAAAGCCAGTGGCATATAGTGTGCACAAAGAAAAACAACATAAATTAAAACATAAATTGAAAACAATTCGAACGGAATAACAGCTTTCGTGAGATTTCTCCAAGAGGCCTATACAGGAGGAAGCGAACCATAAACGAGAAGGTCGAGGTTTCGCAGAAAAATTCGAGAAGCAGAAAGGAAAGATGGACTGAGGAAGATTGTTCCAGAGTTGACCAGTTAAGTAGATGAAAGACTGAAAATACCGATTAACCCTTGCATTAGATAGTTGGACAGAAAAGGAATGAGAAAGTGTAGAAAGTCTGGTACTGCGTGCTCTCCTTAAAGGAGGAGGGCATGCAGTATTAGAGAGTTCAAAAGAGCAATGTCCGTTATAATAACGATAGTAAAGAGAGAGTGAGAGCAAAACTGCGGCAAAGAGAGAGAGATTCAAGACAATCAGTAAGAGGCGGGGAATTGATGAGACGAAAAGCCTTGATTCCACCCGGTCAAGCAGGGCTGTGTTAGTTGAATTACCCCACACATGAGAAGCATACTCCATACAGGGGTGAACAAGACCCCTGTACAGAGACAGCAAATGAGTGGGGGTGAAGAAACCGCGGAGGCGGTACAGCACACCTAACCTCTTAGAAGCTCGGTGGTGTAGTGGTTAGCCCGGGATCGAAACCCGGTGACGACAGCCGGCGCGCAGCAAAACCCAGCTGTTCATCCTTCCACACAATAAAGAAAGTGGTTGGTAGATAAATGGGTACCCTGGGTGGCCTAGTGGTTAAGACGCTGGGCTGCTGGTGGGGCGTGGTTCGGATTCCACGTTAAACTGTAGGTCTAAGGTGGAGTGAAAAGCTTGATCTTCATCAGAATAAACAATTCGGGTGGAAGCAAACCAAACCAAAGGAAGCTGTTTTAGAAAGAGAGTATATGTGATCTTTCCAGGAAAGATCACGAGAAAAGGAAACGCGAAGAATGTTAAGGGAAAAGGAAGGATTGAGTTGTGTGTTGTTGAAGGTAAGGGGATAGTCGTGTGGAAGACTGTGACGAGTAGACAGATGGAGGAACTGAGTTTTTGAGGCATTGAAAGCCACAAGGTTTTCTCTGCCCCAATCAGATATAGCAGAAAGATCAGAGGTCAGGTGTCCCATAGCAGTCATACGCGAAATGATTGCAGAAGTGAAGTAGACCGGACCACGGAATTAAAATGCATTCTACGACTATGCAGTACATTTAAACATTACGGATGCATAAACTTAGATGAAAAAGACACGAAAATGATTGATAGAATAAACAAAACATAGATTTTTATGGCTTCGTGTACGTCAAGTGTATGGAAAACAATAGGAAAGTAATACAAACGGGAATGGAAAATGCTGAAATAGAAGAATCAACTGCAAAAGGTTCACCGACAGAAAACCAGGAAACGTCAGAAAACGCCGATACAAACGAAAGTGAGGTTCAGGACACCGAGGAAACCACACTACAAGGGGGTGCAGAAGTAGCCTTAGGCAAAGAAATACCCCCCTGCACAAGAAAGAGACACCAGGAACACATGAAAACACACCGAAGACAAAAAAAAAACCACTGGTTAGGGAAGATGTAGTGACGGAACAGAAGAAAGAAATTTAATTATATAGGATCGTAAGGAATTTAAACGATGGGCCATATGCAAATATTATAAAATAGGTTCGTGCAAATACGGCTCAAACTGCAAGTACAATCACCCAAAAAAAAATTTCTATATAATGAGAAATACAAGATGCAGGTACGAAACAAACTGCTACTTTTCCCACTCTCCTCTGTGCAGACAGTCATTTAGAGAGAAAAAATGCCTAAATATAGATTGGCCATACTTTCACATTAAGGGTACTCAAAGAAGAGAACGAGAAAGAACAGCTCACATCCGAAATAGAAGTAATAACAAAAGCACTGAAACATATTTTTTAGAAGAAATGAGGATGATAAAAGCACAACTAACCCTTCTAACAAGACAGGACTTCACAGATACATACATCACCCTTCTATTCATCGCCACCCACCGATAATAATGCAACAACCACAGTGGTATCAAGGCCGCAATCTCAATACTTCTCAAATGCAGCGGCCCAACCATAACACCAAACAGGAACCGACATCGACCAGAAACCCTATAAATATACATTTAAATATATTTGTAAAATATATTTGTACACAAATATACAAGGCCTCTATACTACACCACGCAGACTGCAAATTACAATCTTAAAAAATTTAGCATGGAATCCATCGACCCCGGGATTGAGACCCGGTGACGGCAGGCGGCGCGCAGCAAAACTCAGCTGCTCATCCTTCCGCACAACAACAAAATATTGGTTGGTAGATAAATGGGTACCCTGGGTGACCTAGTGGTTAAGACGCTGGGCTGCTGATGGGACGTGGTTCGTATTCCACGTTAAAGTGTAGGTCTAAGGTGGAGTGACAAGCTTGACCTTCGTCAGAATAAACAATTCGACGGAAGCAAATCCAAGGTTACACTGCATATATGGGCCTCTCCCAGACTATGAAAGTGTAGTGAAACTTTGAGGAATGAGCACATGATACAGGGTACCCTCATTAAATCTGCCTCCCATTGCCATAAAATCCTCAATACGAGCATTATATATATAAATAACAGTAATTAACCAAACTCTATATTTAAATAACAAATACCAGGAAATAAAAAAAATAAAGTTTCCCATACACGTGTAAGGTTCTGCAACATTAAACTAACATACAGGGTCCCGTAAGTCTGGAACCATAGGGCAAAATGATAAAAACGGCAATAAAAACGCCGAAGAGACTTTTGGGGACTGTTTGTGGAATGAACGAGGATGGTAGCGGCTGTGTCATCGTCGGTGGATGTCCTCGGAGGTCCACTGCGTGGTTTATCTCCTATGGATTCCGTTTCCCTGAACTTTGCTACAAGTTTGCCGACACAGCTGTGTGTTATCGGCGCGTGGTCTGGATGCAATCTGTTAAATCCCTCAGCGACCTCCCTCTGACTCCGAATTCCTACGAGCAGAATTACCTGGATGTGTTCTTCCTTACTCAAAGACATCATGAGCACTTGCATAAACGGAAAAACATGAATTACTTACTTTACCCTATGGTTCCAGTCTTATTGGACACCCTGTGTGTATATATATATATATATATATATATATATATATATACACATATTAATGCATGAAAGACGACCAAAAGCGAATGCTCGCAACTCCCCCCCCCCCCCCCCCGTAAAAGGAAATTCATAGAGGCGAAATAAAGGTCTTTGACGCTCTTAAAAAGATTGCTATTTTTTTTTTAAAATTTTGAAAAGATTATGTAGTGTGTAAGATGCATGTATGTGTGGTGAGGAATAGAGTGAGAATGTGTGTGTGTGTGTGTGTGTGTGTGTGTAAGAGCACGTTGGACTGCTCACAGAGTAGACGAGACACAGAAAAAGATCAGCTAAGGAGGACAGTGACAGGAAAAACGGGAGTTCCAGCACTTCCTGTTTCTTGTCTAACGTCCCGTACGGAATATTTCCCTGGTCGATTGATGTCTACAATCTCATATATGACGCGTTCGGTGGAGAAGGGGCGAACGCAACATTTTCGAATTATGCCACAAAATGCAGTTAAAGTTTGTAAACTTTAAACCTTTGTATTTTTCCGGTTTATTGAAATGTTGTATGAATTTGAACACATATTTGAGTAAAATATTGTTGTGTAATATGTCGATATAATAAAACGCCAAGAAATTTTACAATATTATTTATTGATAGCTTCTGATGTTAACTGGTGTAATCCATTATTTGGTCCTCTTCGTCGAATGTTGTATTACCTGCTTCAACTGTTTCGGTTTCTTCCAGTTCCTTTAACAATCTTGTATAATAGTTCACTGCAGTTGCAGGCATTAGGTCTGATAATTCTTTGAGATCTTTTATTTTTTCCTTAGTTATTGGCAGCAATTGGGAATACTTTGGTTGCAGTGTCTGCTTGGCTAGATTGAATAAACTGACACTGTAGGATTTTTTCCTTTCTGCAGTCTGACGGGATGGCTATTATCTGGGGTTGTGCGGTATGCAGTAGATATTACGTAGCCTTCTTTGTGTTGAAAGTCAAATATTAACTTTCTTGCATCTGTAAATTTAGTAGTTGTTGATTTCCTAATGACAATGCACGTTTTTAGGACGTCAAAATCGAGAAAATCAGCCTGTTTCATTTCTACAACTAGGAAGCGCTGCGAAACGGCTGTACTTATGGCCGTAACAAAATCTTTTTTGGTGTAAATAATATTGCTGTAATTATTTTTTATATTTTGTTCAATTTGGCCAAATTGAGCATCACAGGGCATTGTCGAGTGACCAGAAAGTAGATAGATGTGTTCAATGTGAAGCAATGATGCGGAGTGAATTTCTCTGAGATACATTAAAACCTAAATTTTACCGTGAAAGAGTGCAGACTAACATCTAATTTTTTGCATAGGTAAAGCAAAGGTTTTAAAGGATAATTATACGACAAAAAACTCATTTTTCGAATTTTGTGGCGTTCGCCCCTTCTCCACCGAACGCGTCATATATATATATATATATATATATATAATATATATATATATATATATTAGCGATGTATCGGATGTCAGATTTCAGACATCCGCGGATGCGGATGTTCGTGCATAAATTTGTCAGCTTGATAAATGATAGTTTAAATTCATACTTAATTTTTTAATTGACTTTCGATTTTGGTTAGTTATAAATATTAGATATTCGATAATATTAGATATTATTATTTTGTAATTATTATTTTTTTACATACACTTTTTTTGGACGAGTTTTCGCCACACAACTGTGTGTTACCAGGATACGGGACGGGGACCCAACTCGTCTTGCATCCCACCAACCACTTTCCCCAACCACTACCCTTTGGAAAGTAGTGTGCTTATGACATTGTTATGTATTGTGGCATGAACAATTAATTATACAAATACACAACAGACATTGCCACTTACATTAAAGATCAAATGAAAGCTGCACAAGTTTCAGTATTTGAACTGAATGAAGGGCAAATTGTGCTTAAAAAATAGCAATTTAGTAAATAGTACACATCCGCAACATCTGCATCCCGCAGGTGCAGATGCGGATGTTGAGTTTTATGCGGATGTGACATACATCACTAATATATACAGTATATATATACACACACAGGGTGTTTCAGGAGGAAAAATCAATACTTCGGGAGGTGATAGTATCGGTCATTGTGAGAAAAAAAGTTCATATGAACATGTGTCTAATTCTGAATGGTTACGGAGATAGAGCTGTTTGAATCTGATGCGCGCGCAGCTCTTCCTCCCCCTTCCCTCCCCTATAACCTTGAACCATGTAAGCTGTAATGTAAGCACGTAACATAAGCCAATCGACAGCTGACTGTTGTGAGTGACATTGTTTGGTGTTTGAAGCAGTGTTAAGAATGCCACACACCTTCACACATGCCGAATATGCAGATATGGTGTATGTCTACGGTTTTTGCGATGGAAGTGCAACAGCTGCTGTTGCAGAATACTGTCGACGGTTTCCGAACCGCAGAATTCCGGATCGAAGAGTGTTTACCAGGGTTTTCAACACATTGCGTGAGATTGGTACACTTCCCAGCGCTCATGTTTCATCTGAACGTGAAGGTCAACAAGATGTGGATGAAGTGGAAAACATTCTTCAGTTGGTAGAGCGTAGTCCTAATACTAGCTCACGAAGAATTTCTACACGACTCGGTGTACCACACACAAGAGTATGGCGAACATTACGTGAGGAAGGCTTGCATCTATATCATGTACAGCGTGTACAACACCTTCAACCAGGAGACGCTGCCATGCGACTGGAATTTTGTCATTGGGTAAATGCTAATCGCCGATTGCTTCGATTAATACTGTTCACCGATGAAGCTACTTTCACCCGTGACGGTATCGACAACACTCGTAACTCTCATCGGTGGTCAGACGAAAATCCAAATGCCACTGTGGAAACAAATTTTCAACATCGCTTCTCTGCCAATGTGTGGTGCGGTATCATCGATGATCAGCTGATTGGCTCTGTCACTTTAGAGAATCGTCTTACAGGACAAAGTTACCTAGAATTTCTGCAAAATGAATTGCCAGGACTATTGGAGGATGTTCTTTTGGTTACACGCGCTGGTATGTACTTTCAGCATGATGGAGCTCCTCCACATTCTACCCGTCTGGTGATGCAATACCTAAATCAAACTTTCCCTGGTCGATGGATCGGCCGCGGTGGTCCCATTCAATGGCCAACAAGGTCTCCAGACCTCTCTCCGTTAGATTATTGTTTGTGGGGGTTGATGAAAAGTCAAGTTTACAAAAGAAAGGTGGATACACGAGACGAATTGCTCGCGCGCATTTTGGATGCTGCTGCCCGCATAAAGGAACGTCAAGATCAACTCAGACGAACAACACGCAATCTTCGTACACGAGTTGCAAAGTGCATTGAGGTTGAAGGTGGGATTTTCGAAAACGTATTGTAAACTGTAACAAATTTGTCATTTCTGTATCTGATACCATTCAAAATGGCAATGTTTAAACATTAAATGTTAGAAACAGTAATTGGTTTCTCTTTCTTGATTACCATTAACAATGCTTTTGTATTTGTAGATTCAAACAGCTCTATCTCCGTAACCATTCAGAATTAGACACATGTTCATATGAACTTTTTTTCTCACATTGACTGATACTATCACCTCCCGAAGTATTGACCTTTCCTCCTGAAACACCCTGTGTATACGTATATATGACTAAGGTAGACTTGGATAGCTGCCCCTCCACAGAATCTTTCTGTATGCACTTCCCTTTGCAATGTAGGTTACATATTCGGCCTTTCCTCACTACACGTTCAAACATTCGCCGCACACCGTTTATCATAATTTTCGGTCCTCCTTGTTTGGGCTCCACACTAGAATGTTTCACAGTCTACCTTTTGTATAGTGATGACTGCCTCTTGAGACCATAAAGGGTCTTTGTTGTTGGATTTTCTGGAGTCACCTTTGCGAGCCCCTACAGAAACTAAGAAATGCCCTTCGGCGGAATAGACTACAATTGAGGGACCCGAATGTTTGCCTTCACGACAATGCTAGCCCTCACGCGTCTTTCGCACATCTCAAGCTCTTGCCATCTTCCAGTGGACAGTTGTCATCCACCCATCGTACAGCCCGGACCTTGCTTCCTCACACTATCATTACTTTGGCCCTTGAAAGACCAATTTATCTCAGATGAAGATCACTAAGACGCCACTAGAATATAGTTTAGTGATGTTTAGGGTGTCCCCAAAAAATTACCCTATTTCTATTTTCCCGTTATTTTATAATGGATGTGTATTTTATTATTTGGTTTCTTAAGAAAGGTAACAGATTGGGTTTTGTATTCGGCATATAACTATATTATAAAAAAAGGTGTCATATTTACCAATTTATTATAAAAAGAGGCGCGTGTTTGATGGTTGGTGTTATAGCTTTACTGCGTGGATTCTCTTGTCGGTTGAATCGTCACTTAATTGTAAGATAGTTTCTTAGTCGGTACTATAGCACTCAGTGCTTCGAGGGATGATTAAACTGATATGCTCGAAGCTTATAACGTTTAATGTCATTCACTGAGCTACGTGATTGAGCCTTAATCTTAATGAATGTCTTAACACTTGTATCCTATAACTATTTTTTTTACCAGGCCACTTCCGACTCTGCAAGATAAAGCTAATACCGTACTAGACCCTCATAGTAAGCCAGACCTAGGAGAAGTACCATTGTCGTGGTCCAACTGTATTGAGAACATCTAGTTACCGCTGGAAGACTCCAGACATTGAGCTTAGTAAAGATTTGTGAAGCTGAGCGTTTTACAGGTAACTTTTGCTTCATTCTGAAGGATGTTATAAAGCAAATTTAAAGTTCTACCAGAACCTTTTTTTCAATTTTCCCAAAGCTTTCATAGTCCTTGAAAGGAACTAAGGCATAAAACGAACAAACAAACATGGACATCCCTGATAATAACAGGGAGATTTTGTTGCAAAGAAATCATGCAAGAAAAGTTAACAACTAAAGCAAAACACGATTTTATAATTACTAATTTCTTTTGTTCATCTTTTTTGCTTATTGAAAGTAATACAGGGAAGAGGAGGTAAGACGAATGAAAATAACGGGAATGAACCCAGCGCAAGCAAGCTTATCCCCTTCCGTCTTCCTCCATCGGAGAGGCAACCCTGAAGAAGAAAATAGAGCAGTTTTGCGACCTTAAACGTCAAGTAACTAAACTGAAAGTCCTATGAATGGTGGAAGTGTGACTATAACAAGTAGCGAAGATGGATGCTAATGACGTAAAAATGAATAAAAATGAACAAACAAATGGAATTAAAACAATACGATAACATCTCGAATGAGAGAGAGAGGTATCTACGCCGGAAAAAAGATGTTAACGATCAAATAAAGGGAACAAGAAGTCGTAATGATCTAAAGCAGGAGTCTCATGAAGGCTATTTTCTTCCCTTTCGGGATCTGATATTCGGAAGGAATGCCAAAATGAAAGTATAAATGAAATTGTCACAGAGGCAATAAGGGGCAAATGAAATAGTCACAGAAGCAATAAGAAATAAACTCCGTTTAAACATCTCAAAAGAGAATCACTTAGGGGCTTGTGTGGGAAAGCTCAGCCATAACGGTGACAAAAGAGATCAAATTTAAGCTTTGCGACCCGGGTGAAAGTTACAAATTAGAAGTGGCCCAGTACAAATCAAACTTGACATATTTATAAACGAATCTTTGTTTACAGAAAAGAAATATACGATAAAGTGTTAAAACTTAAAACTAATGAAGACTTGCTACATAAGAAAGGGGAATATTCACGTCCGGGAAACTGCGACATAGAACATAATGGTAATTAGGCCTTGTCAGCACGAAATCTGATTACAACATGCTTCACAAATGGTTTCATATAATGGTAAACCAATTTCTTATTGGATTTGCAAATGATAATACTGCTTTATATATGTGTTAAAAAATTCTTGGGAATTTTGAGTAGTAAATTTCAAATGAAAGTTTTCGGGAATTTTCGGGAATTTTGAAAATTTGCAAAAACTTTCATTTCCATAAAACGAACAACTGCGTATTTTTCAATCAGGCTACTCTGTGTAATTTAATTTTGAGAAAAGCGTAGAATAATGCAGCCAAGAAAAGCAATTCAAAATGGAGTTGGTGTTGTTTGCAAATGATTTGCTTCAGTATGATACTGGCATTTGGCAGTACCGTGGAGATGGAGGTGTTGAAATGGGGAAACCCCAATCCTTGAAATTTCTTTTAACCCCCAATTAATTCACGAGGAAATTCCTGGAATGCTGAAACGGAAACTCCCCATGTAAAAATAAATCTTACCAATTAGTAAATATTACAACGTGAATTTTCCACATACTAATTTAAAATTCCTATTTTTAAAGCTAGGTATTTTCAACAAACTCACCTCAACTCAATAAAAATAGATGATATAAGAAGTTAGAACTTCGTTTTTCAGTGAAAAATGCTTAAATATGTTACGTTTCGATGTTTACTAAAAAAAAAAATAAAATAAAACAAGAATTACCTGAAATTAAAAAGTTTCAAAATTTCCGACACATTCAAAATCCCCAAAACTTTCCAATAGATTTATTTGATACACAAACAAGGCAGACTCAATAGGAAATTGTCCCGGAAGGGTACATGAAACCTGTGAAGCATTCTGGAGACTTCATAATGGTATGGGATCATTTCAGTCGGTATGACACTAGGAATATTTTAAAAATCAATTGGTCCACGAATAAAGTACCATATCTTTCAATATTAACTCACCATGCCCAACCATGTGATCAATCCCTAATGAGTCAGAATTTCATTTCTAAGAAGATAATGACTCGAAACATAAATCCAATCTTTGTATGAAATATGTGAAAAATAAAGAACAGATTGTAATGACATTTATGGGATAGTTTCCCTAGTAACCTAATCCGAGTTCAGTTGGAAATTTATGGACATTGTTCAAATCTGAAGAGGAAAAGCACAATCCTAACATCTTGAATGATCTATGAGAAGTGATACAAGGAAGCTGGAATATCCCCACAATACCATAAACAAAATGATTGAATTAATGTCACGTCACTCACGAGGAGTGGCTGTATATTGGGTGATAAAGGGAGACATACAAAATGCAAATGCCTGCATTTGTAGTACATCGTGCTATTATTATTATTATTATTATTATTATTATTTATTTATTTATTTATTTACTTTTAGCATTAAACTACAAATTAAAGTTTCGTTGCATCTTTCTGCGTTACTTATATATACATGTATATAATTCAAAGCTGGGCACTTGCGTTTTTTTTTGCGGTACTGCGGTACTGCGGTACTACCGCACTACCAAACCGGTACCGCATAACGCAGTACCGCAAAAAATGCAGTAGCGGTACTGCTGTACTTTCAGCGATCCTTTGCGGTACTGCGTTATGCGGTACCGGTTTGGTAGTGCGGTAGTACCGCAGTACCGCAGTACCGCAAAAAGAACCGCAAGTGCCCAGCTTTGAATTATTATATATATATATTATATATATATATATATATATGCGCTTCGGTGGTGGTGTGGTTAGCATCGCTGACTACGAATCCATCGACCCCGGGTTCGAAACTCGGTGACGGCAGGCGGCGAGCAAACCCAACTGTTCATCTTTTCACACAATAAAAATTGGTTGTAGATAAATGGGTACCCTGGGTAGCTTAGTATTAAGAAGCTGGGCTGCTAATCAGGAGGTCGTGAGATAGAGTCAGGGCGAGGACTTTGTAATTTCTGACCGGTCGTAGTGGGGCGTGGTTCGAATTTCACGTTAAATTGTGGTCTAAGGTAACGTGAAAAGCTTGACCTTCGTCAGAATGAACAATTCGGGTGCGGAAGCAAAACCAAGATTAACGACGGAAGGGGTTTTATATATATATATATATTATATATATATATATATATATATATATATATATATATATATATATATATATATATATACACAAAACTAGGATTCAAGTCCGAAACTACTGGGCAGGGGTCGTGGAAGTTACTGTTAAGCTAGGACAGGATTAAAAGTTGATACAGTTTAGCGAGTTGTGTTGGTAGGGATTAGGACTAATAATGCTTTATTCCAAATCACACTCGTTCATGCGTAGTATTCCCATATATCTATCGGCTCACACAGATCTAGCGGCCGTTGACACCCCCAGTGATTCCAGGAAAAACGCTCAGGTAGGAGTCATAGAACCCAAACCCTTCACCAGTTATTTTATGCTAAGAATGACTCTGCTTAACCCTTTCGTTACTATGGACGTAAATTTACGATTGTCGGTAGGAGTACTACAGACGTAGATCTACGTATATATTTTTTGCGGCCTTATTTATGGCAGGAACTGGTTGCTATGGCAATGAGTACTTCCTATGATTCTTGGTCATCTGTGTAGGTGAAAAGAAAACGGGTGTCTCGATTGTCACGACTCAGTTACCCATAAATCTCGATTGAGGTAGGTTCGCGTTCAAAACTCCGAAGCGCCACCTACAGAAGCAGATATAGAAGAAATTCTCAAAAAGGATGATAATAATTATTCAATTTCCTTACATTTAGAGGATGATATTTTCGATATAAATGTGGCTGGAGCACGAAACACGCATACAGAAAGTGATTTGTTTTATTTCTAAACCTTTACACAGCTCTTATAAAGGTATATTTAGTGATGTTTCGTATTATTTCATACACTATACATTATTTTGGCTATTATGCAGTTAAGGGGTGTCGCGGCTTCATAAACATACACTACCCTTTTCGACTTTAGAAATTATATACAGGAGAAATATCAGTTTATGGTGAAGTTTAAGGAAATTATGTTAGAAAAAATTCGAATTTGCCGCTATCGCTGCTATGATCAACATGACGGTTAGGTTAGGTTAGATTAGGTTAGATTAGGTTGTTAGGTTAGGTTGCTTTAATTTGTGATAATTAGGTTTTTTTTACATTATTTGGTGATACTTCTTGGTTTTTTCTGCTATTTTTTTGTGCTTTGTGCAGTGGTACTTGTCTATCCAAAACACCTTAAAACTGGTGTTTTTTCATAATTCCACAACTATAGACAATATCTACTTCACAAAGCATGAAAAAACATGCAGAAAAAACAAAAATTATCACCGAACTCGGCGACGCCCTTTAGCTGCATAATTACCGACGAGTTCAACCTTGCCTTCAACTCACTCTACTACTAATCTACACTGACGAAGATTGCCATTATTACCTTTAACAGTTTGATTAACATTGATTATGACCTTAACTATCTTTAAGTATAAGTTATCACAATCTAACGTTAACTGACTGGATAAATGTTGCCCGACAATCCATCCTTTAGTCATACATAGAAGCCAGAAGGCTTGGCGAAATAGAGCCTGTTATCGTTCTTAAAGAACTGGTTCACGTTATGTTTGTTAATGGAGAGAGGTCACTAACCACGTAATTCCACCAGTACCTAATTGTTAACAAATCATCGGATTTAATCAAACCGTTATCATTTCTAACTTAATATTAACAAGTGCTAAATTCTGTTCTAGCTAATGACCGTTGCTCTTAAAACTATTAAAAAACATGAACAATATAAACATCTGTTACGGCAAACATTTAAATCATTTAAGTAATTTAAACTAACTTAATCAAAGTTATGAAGAAATAAGTGCTTAAAATATCTTAAATAATATTCAACATTATTACAGTATTAAATGACAAATTATCAAAATTATGAAAAATGACAAATTATCAAAATTATGAAAAATGACAAATTATCAAAATTATGAAAAATGACAAATTATCAAAATTATGAAAAATGACAAACTTAAACCTAAAGTTAACATCTACAAACATAATAACAATAAAAACTTACGTTTAATATTTCTAAAGATGCGTACACAGAATAAACTTAATATAATTCAACAAAATAAATCAATTGGACACCGATAAGCAGGACAATTCTGAACAAAACCAAATTCCAAAATCACCATATTTTTAACAATGGCACACTGAGCATTTCAGAATCCAAAATTCTCCAAAAGTGTTGCCAGATTATGGAATTATAACAAATCTCACCACCACATTCTACGCTTAGAGAACCCTTACAACATATATAAGTAAAAATGTATGCCTGATTATATTACTTTTAAATAAGCTTCCCATTTGGAAGTATAATTTAAATATGTATGATCAAGGACTTATTCCTATAGAAAATAAATTTACGATATACTTTTATCTAATACACTAAATACAGTATGGCTGTATCAGTTTTCACTGAATAAAAGGAAAATAAAGACATACAGCAGCATCTCAAAATGAACCAAGACCATTAGAAATAAAGTAGGTAGTTTGTTTTATCTATTAAACATACAAAGCCTTGAGCAATTATACATCTACTTTCTTTAGGATAAAGAAGTCCAGAGAGAAGTATAATAATAATAATAACTAAACTGCACTTGATCGAGATGCCAATTAGCGCCCAAGTGACCTAAGTGACCACAAAACCCACCCGCCTAGAAACTGCACTGAAAGCTCTATCTCTGCCACTTTTCAGTCAGCGTCGATAATAATATTAATGATACGTGTTAGTAAGACGCTGAGTAGTGTAGATTACACTGGTATGCATCAATTTTGCTGTCAAGGGTTTTGTAAGTGATTCTTATAGAGTTTTTCCTGCTGATTTCGAATCTGCAATCCGTTTTTCTCAATCAGCTCAGGTTATCCGGCTATCCCCTCATAAGTAAAATAGAATTTTTCGTGATTTTGTCAAAGCGGAATTGGAACAGTAACATCTATCATCACTTGTTTCACTTGATAATATCTTTTTTTACTTTTCAGGCATATAGATAAAATATTTCATAATGAATAGAGCGTGTAAAAATGATCCCAATAGATTCTGCTACATATGTGGGACGGTTACCATGCCAAATAACCAGTCCCAAATCACTAAATTTGTGAAGACAATGTATAGAGCATACTTTGGAATTAAGCTAGGGACCAGGACAAAAATTTCGCCCCTCATATGTGCTGCAAGACGTGCATTGAAAATTTGAGAAGATGGAGCAAAGGCAGAGCGAAATCTTTGCCTTTTGGAATTCCCATGATTTGGAGAGAAGGAAAGGATCACGTGACAGATTGCTATTTCTGCATGACAAACCTCCAAGGTGGGCTTATAAATTTATTTTTCTTAAATATTTTGAAATCCTCGTATGAAACTTGACATAATATTCACCATAATGTAATATTCACCATATATAGCATAATATTCACCATAATAGTAATCATACATTTACATATACATATTGTTATAGAAAATACATTTACACATACATATTGTTATACAAGTTACATTTACATATACAATGATTGTATATTTTCTTTCTTTTTCATTCATATTGTCCCCGAAGGGACAATATGAATGAAAAAGAAAGAAAATATACAGACTCCATCGACCTATTTCATATCTTACAGACCGCAGCCTTCCCTCACGAGCCGCCACTGTCTGAATGCTTCTTCTATTTCATATGCAAGTTTTATATCCATGTTTCTGTGTTTCTATTTTCAGGAGTTAACAAGAAGAATAAACACATTGTTGTATACCCTGACATTCCTTCTGCTATGAGACCTGTACCCCATGGTCCTGGAATTCCAATACCCGACCCACCAAACCCTGTACTTCGATGATTCTGATGATGAATCAATGACCAATGCCAATGACCAGTCCCAGTCGTATATACCTCAAAATACCGCTTCAAATGAGCCGAGGCCTCTCAACCAGGCCAAACTTAATGATCTTACCAGGGATTTAGGACTTTCCAAATTAGCTGCCGAGATCTTGGGCTCACGACTTCGAGAGGACAACTTGCTGGCTCCGGGAACAACATTCTCCTGGTATAGGAAACGAGAGGAAGAATTCCGCAAGTTTTTTGCAGTGCACGAAAATACCTCTTCCTTAGTGTACTGCTGCAATGTTGAGGGGCTAATCGAATCCTTGGGCCTGCCATATAACGCATCAGAATGAAGGCTATTTATAGACTCGTCTAAACGAAGTTTGAAAGCAGTACTTCTCAACATTGGGAATAGGGTTGCATCAGTCCCTGTAGCACATTCCGTACAACTTACTGAGAGCTACAATAACATGAAAATTTTACTGGATGCTCTCGTATACGACCAACATAACTGGAGGATCTGTGGAGATTTGAAGGTAATACTAATATCATAAGTAAACTATTGCTATTGACTATGTTGTTTTTCCAAAGGCTATTTGAGAGCGTATAAGAACACTTAACTTCCCCACAGAAGTGATACAGTCCAATGCATAGATTTTTTTATCTGACAGAACAAATTCTCTCAATTCTTTAAATATTTTCATTTTTTTTCAGATTGTGGCATTTGTATTGGGAATGCAAGGGGGATACACGAAATACCCATGTTTCCTCTGCAAATGGGTTAGCCGAGCAGATGAGAAGCACTATGCACAGCGTAAATGGGCATCCAGAGAGAATTTTGAACCTGGGTCGCATAATGTCGTTTCAGTGCCCCTTGTACCACCAACAAAAATTTTGCTCCCACCACTTCATATTAAGCTGGGCTTGATGAAAAATTTCATCAAATCAATGAATAAGGAGGGTTCAGCATTCCGATATCTCGAGAGTAAATTTCCTCATATATCTGATGCTAAACTAAATGCTGGGGTTTTTGATGGTCCTCAAATTCGAACTTTGATCAAGGATACTCAGTTCGAAAACGCAATGACTCCAACTGAGAAGAATGCCTGGCAGGCATTCAAATCAGTTGTCACTGATTTTCTTGGCAAGCGTAGAAGTCCAGAATACGAGTCCGTTGTCAAAAACTTGATGGAAGCTTTCAAAGCTCATGGGTCGCGCATGTCCATAAAAATGCACTTTTTGTGGTCCAACTTGGACTATTTTCCTGAAAATTGCGGGGATTATAGTGAGGAACAGGGTGAACGATTTCACCAAGATATCAAAATAATGGAAGAGAGGTACCAGGGAAACTGGGATATCAATATGCTGGCGGACTATTGCTGGTGTTTGAAGCGAGACGTGCCCGAAGAAAAACACAGACGGAAAGCCAAAAAACTTCATTCCTTCCTCAATGAACTTTTTTCCATATTCATTGTATGAATAAAAGTATTTATTCACACAATGTTTTCATTTTTCACGAGTGTTCTTATAATATTACTCGTATCTACAGTGTTTAGGCTAAAAAAATCAATAAATTTGGGGATAAAATTGGACTTATAATAAATGGCCAATAGAGAAAAAACCTGACCTGATTGAGGAAAACCAATGTCATTTTCGAATTCAGCATGGTCGAATTATATAATATGAGTTGAAAAAACCCTCACAGCAGACAAAACAATTTCATATGCATACCAGTGTTATCTATGGTACAGGAGCGGTTCCTTGCAAGACTAAGTACCCGATACAAATACTACTGAGCGGTTCATTTGCTTCAGTATCGTATTGAAACACTACAAGCAAAATCTTTAGACAAATGAAGATGACTAAGTTTTAGGTTTATACCTTGCACTCAAAGTTAGTGCTCCTTACAATGATGATAAAATTAATAATAATTACAAAATTTCACATTTTGGGGAATTTCAAAAATGTTTCCATGTTTTCCCATTTCTTACATCATTCTGAGCCCCAGTATAGTTATATTTTATATAAATTAAAGTAGGTCGGGTATAATTTTTTTTTTTATTGGCACTCACAATTGGTGAAGTGTTTCAAATTATTAGTTACCATCTAAAAATGTAGTTAATCTCTCAAAGCTAAATATAAGGCGTTAACAATTTTGGTCTAATAAACTTACCTGAACTATAAGTTTAGGCTGGTATCTGCGTCGAAAATAAAGATGAAGAAGAAAAAAGGAATCAATAAATCCTTCTCAAAGATCTTCCAAATATGTTCCAGGTTTTTATCATGAATTTTTATTTTCCTGGATTTGCTCTTCGTATCAGTTGCTGTACGATGACCTTTCTTAAGCCACGTTTGTACGTATATGGTTCCAGGTTGAATGGAGTCAACGACAAATATACAAGTTTGGGAAACATCGAAGTCCACATTTTTCGATGATAGCAATGTTCTTAGAGGAGTCACAACTAAGTTCTCTCGAAAATATTCTTTTTCACGTTAACTATAAGTGAAATAACACTTGAATTCACTGTTTTGAAAAAAAAAGTCATTAGCGTACGTGGAATGACTCTGTTTGAGACTGCCTTGTACTCTTGTATGGGGCTCCAATAAACCTTAGCCACCCCGCCCATGGCCTAAACCATTAGAGGTACAGTAAAACTAAACATACCTTACAAAAGAGAATTTAATTCTGCATTTAATGAGAAACAATTAAAACTTGGTGTTCCCGCCATTGGCTTCCAAGACAGCCTGAATTCGCTTTGGGTAGCTTGCCAAAAGTGACGTGAATAGATCTTGATCGTTACGCAAATTTGCTAAAAAAACAATAAGGACTAATTTTAGACTAGGCCCCATGGATATTATATAGGCTACTATATAGCCATGCATTAAAATTATTCACCAGACATGCGAACGTGGCTTTAATTTCTGATGTGTGTTTGACTGGGTAAATTCATTTTTAAAAAACAAAAGTTTACTGTAGTATCATTTCTTGCCTGACAACATTATAGGCCTATGCTATAGCTTACGTAAGCTTTAGGTCTGTGTTACATAGCCTACTTCTTAAACGCTATGTAAGCCGTAAGCCTTGCCAATAAGTAGGTTTATTCTCTTAAGTTTATTTAAGATAGACCCACAATATTCTAATTTGGTTTTTGTGAAGTTATTATGAAACCAAAATGCAGTGAGCTCTTTTAGTGAAGCAAAAATATCATAGCGTAGGCCCTAACATACGAGCAAACATAGTTAATTATCATCTATTTAGTATTTTATACATATATACAGGGTGTCCCATAAGTCTGGCATCATAGGAAAAATAATAAAAAAGGCAAAACAAAAGCTTATATTTACAGAACGTTCTCAATATGTCCACCATTGTTTTCAATACACAAATTCAGACGTGATACCCAGTCAGCAAGCACACGGTGAATGATGTGAGGAGTAATGGTGTTACATGCCCCAATAATGCGCTGCCGCAAATGTTCAACACTCCTAATTTTCTCTGCGTATATCAGCGCTTTCAAGTGGCCCCAGAGATAAAAATCTAGTGGCGTGAGATCCGGGCTTCTAGCTGACCATTCCACAAGCCCTCGACGTCCTATCCAATGACCAGCAGGGAATTGTTGGTACAGGTATTCCCTTACTTGGGTGCTGTAATGTGCAGGAGCGCCGTCTTGCTGGAACCATGTTGGGAAATTTCCTTCTTCGTTCAAGACACTGGGAAATGCTTCTTCCTTGAGCATACGTAGGTAGGTGCCTCCAGTGACATGTTCATCGAAAAAGAGTGGGCCTATGATGCGATCCTTCCAAATGCCACGCCATACCATCACCCGAGATGCAC
Organism: Bathynomus jamesi; assembly: GCA_023014485.1. Lineage (NCBI taxonomy): Eukaryota > Metazoa > Arthropoda > Malacostraca > Isopoda > Cirolanidae > Bathynomus > Bathynomus jamesi. Next base: position 25,936 of record JAJOZX010008076.1, on the reverse strand, counting down.
CTTGTTCCTTTGAAGAGGTATACGAGGGTTGTTTTGAGACCAGTAGCGGGTGTTCTGTCGATTTACCTCACCATTTCCATAAAAAACAGCCTCGTCACTGAACAGAATGGTGGCGGGAAATTGGCATCCCGAGCATATGAATTATGGTTTGTAGAAATAGAAAAATATGAATTTCTCCTATGATGCCGGACTTATGGGACACCCTGTATTCACCAATTTACTTTATAGTCACCAATTTATAGTGTAATGTTGGCACTAATAATGATGATAATGATAGCGGTTAATTGTTAATGATAAGGTTCAGGTCACCATGATCTTTGCAGATCAAAATAATGTTATTAATTAAGTTATTAATTAGGTTAATTGATAGAATGAGTTTTCTTCCTTTATTAAACAAAATAAATGCTTTATGGATGAGACAAAATATAAGTTGGTTGTTAATAACGCACGAGGTAATGATTAGTCTTTATATAAAGTTAGGTGAATGACACCAGACCTAAATGGGGCTGCACAAAAGGTGTTCACATGGTGGTAGCTCTCGTGACACCGTTCTTCGAAGAGAGAGAGTCGAGGTGCAATGGTGGCGTACAATGCTTGAGGTAGTCCTTGTAATGAAGTTGAGGTGTGAGGCAAAACATAAGGACATGCCTTGAGTGGATCCTCGCGATGTGACGTCATCTTAGTCATACTTGTGTGACCTCATCTTGGTCGTGTTTGTGTTGATGGAACATCGCTAAAGTATTTGAAAATGTTTCTGTCAGTACAAATATAACTTTAAACTTACATTACGGTTACTGCTGAAGCCAATTATTTAACTTGAACTCATTAGCATAGACTGATTGACAGTTTTGTTTCTATTTTTGTTTACAGACATGAGTGATGACGTTTTCTCGCGCGTTTTGCGATCAGAATGTGAACATCATTTACAGAATGATC
>JAJOZX010008076.1:7500-20000 GCA_023014485.1 Bathynomus jamesi | reverse complement strand
ATATTTAGTTAATCTATCAATATAATAGAATTCTGAATATATGACATAATTTTTCAAATTTCGTGATATTACTATTATGGCAAGCAATGCATAAGAATTAAAATTAATATTAATGTTTTCATTATGATAAAAATAATAACTTTCTCAAGAGTTTCAGCCACAGAAAATTCAATGAAACAAGTTTTATTCAATTTTCTTTGTTACCAGGTATTTATATTTTGAGTTTTATATATTTGTTTGTTCATTAATAATTAATACTTTACATGAAATGTGCTTGACTTGGCCTTATAAGCTACTTTATAAGCTAATTTAATTGTAACTTGCATAATTTATTAGAAGTAATATCCGCATAACATCCGCAGTCAGAAGTGCGGATGCGGATGCTAAAAATGATGCGGATGCGAATATCCGGTCCACCACTAAATTATATATATATATGTTCCTCGCTCGTTTGTTTTTTGTTAATATTCAAAATACATTTTTGTAATGTATTTTGGTGTGTTTGGTTCATATATGACCTTCATTTCTAGCGAAAATGAACCAAGACATAGGAAAACTTTAATGTTTCATAACTGTTTCGGTTCATTTGCGCAAGATATGAAGGTCATATTTGAACAGAACAAACCAAAATACATTAGAAAAATGTATTTTGGATATTAATTTCAGTGTTGGTGAAACATTCAATAATTACCTTTCTCCAAGTTCATTCTGATTTTAACTGATCTGACTTAGAGGCTGAGCATTACCTGTACATTTTAGCAGTAAACTACAGTAAGAGAATCTTTGTCTTCTCCTTCGAGCCTTGCTTTCTTCAGAGAACTTAGTCTTAAATAGAGAAAAATAATTTCCTGATACGTTACAAGAAGAATCGGGGAACCTTCAGAGAATTTAGTAAGCTCCACAGAATCCTCCGTTCCACTACAAGAAGAAATCGGAGAGTAGTCTAAGGGAAACCTCTGCGATTCCCTATTCGGTACCAGATACTCCAGAGTAACAAATCCATTGCTGCCACCTAATTAGAACCCGGGCAACTTCGAACTGCCCAAGGCCAAAAACGGAGGGGTTAATATATATATATATATATAATATATATATATATATATATATTTAACTGCAAACACGCAGTATAATTAACGTAAAGAACGACGCTTGTATAGGAGATATTCCGCGCAAGACGAGAGAGAGAGAACGAAACAAATGAAAGAATGAGGTAACCACCCGGGAATCGAACCCGGGATCTTCCGATTGCCGGTCAGATGCGATAACCATTACCCCATGGGCCTCACTCTTCCAAATGCCGTAATTCTTCTACATACTCGCAGAAACCAATGCCCCAAGGGGCACCTCTCGCATGCCGTAACATTATATACATTTAACTGCAAACACGCAGTATAATTAACGTAAAGAACGACGCTTGTATAAGAGATATTCCGCGCAAGACGAGAGAGAGAGAACGAAACAAATGAAAAAATGAGGTAACCACCCGGGAATCGAACCCGGGATCTTCCGATTGCCGGTCAGATGCGATAACCATTACCCATGGGCCCACTCTTCCAAATGCCGTAATTCTTCTACATACTCGCAGAAACCAATGCCCCAAGGGGGCACCTTTCGCATGCCGTAAATTATATACATTTAACTGCAAACACGCAGTATAATTAACGTAAAGAACGACGCTTGTATAGGAGATATTCCGCGCAAGACGAGAGAGAGAGAACGAAACAAATGAAAAAATGAGGTAACCACCCGGGAATCGAACCCGGGATCTTCCGATTGCCGGTCAGATGCGATAACCATTACACTATGGGCCTCACTCTTCCAAATGCCGTAATTCTTCTACATACTCGCAGAAACCAATGCCCCAAGGGGGCACCTCCCGCATGCCGTAACATTATATACATTTAACTGCAAACGCAGTATAATTAACGTAAAGAACGACGCTTGTATAGGAGATATTCCGCGCAAGACGAGAGGGAGGTGCCCCCTTGGGGCATTGGTTTCTGCGAGTATGTAGAAGGATTACGGCATTTGGAAGAGTGAGGCCCATGGTGTAATGGTTATCGCATCTGACCGGCAATCGGAAGATCCCGGGTTCGATTCCCGGGTGGTTACCTCATTTTTTCATTTGTTTCGTTCTCTCTCTCTCGTCTTGCGCGGAATATCTCCTATACAAGCGTCGTTCTTTACGTTGATATATATATATATATATTATATATATATATATATATACTTAAACCTCACCTTACTGCTAAGTGGCCTTTGGACTGATGACTGAGGAGGTGTCATCGGGCATTCAAATTTGCGTCCTGAACCGCAGACTTACTCCAACCATCAACACCATCTTGCCCGTAAGGAGTATTTCATACCGTAAAACGTATCTCGCTTTAATTTATTTAATTTGTGGTTTTAGCTTCACCAAAAGATTTACCAACACTGTTAAATAGGTAAAGCTTTCGCGAATGTTTTATTCACTTTTTTTTTACTCTTCTTTTGATAACATGTAAAAGGTTAATAGAAGATAAGATCACGGTTGAAGAACCTGCATCGCAACAGTTATGTTAAAATCCTTTGAAGCTCACTCCAAACAACATATAATCCCTATATCAGATAACACTGAATCTATATATATATATATATATATATATAATTTAGGGTGTCTCTTATTTTCGAAGTGTTGATTTTTTTTAGGTTGCGTCCCCTCAACCAGTTCCATTGGTTGAAAAAACATCACATATAAAACTATTTTTGGATTGAACAATTTTTAGAGGTCGCCCCCGCTTATTAAAGTTCATAAAATATAGCTATTATTTATGCAATTAATATTTGAAATTACTAGCAGTTGTCAAGTATACTAAACATATGTTTTTAATTAATTAATCATCATATTTATGATGAATTCAATTAAATGAATATATTAGAGATAATTGTCAAGTTTGTAGCTGAAAATATTGCTTTTTTGAGAATGAAGTAGTAATTAAAGGAAAAGAAGGAAAAAAATAAGAAAAGGCTTCCGCTCAGTTGTTGCAGCCTCTATCTTTATGATGTTGCAGCCTCAAATTTATGAGTATATTTCCATATGCATTTGTCTACAACTTCTACATTATTTGGGCCGTTATTGATTATGCAAACCTAATCCATTAATGTATCTCATGTAACGGTAAAGTTTAACGTTAAAATGAACATAATTTTGATGCAATTAATATTTGAAATTACTAGCAGTTGTCAAGTATACTAAACATATGTTTTTAATTAATTAATCATCATATTTATGATGAATTCAATTAAATGAATATATTAGAGATAATTGTCAAGTTTGTAGCTGAAAATATTGCTTTTTTGAGAATGAAGTAGTAATTAAAGGAAAAGAAGGAAAAAAATAAGAAAAGGCTTCCGCTCAGTTGTTGCAGCCTCTATCTTTATGATGTTGCAGCCTCAAATTTATGAGTATATTTCCATATGCATTTGTCTACAACTTCTACATTATTTGGGCCGTTATTGATTATGCAAACCTAATCCATTAATGTATCTCATGTAACGGTAAAGTTTAACGTTAAAATGAACATAATTTTGATGGAGTTCTTAAACGTTTTTACTTCCAATTCTATTGTTTTCTTACCGAATTTTCACTTTAACCACATGAAACTATGTAAATGTAAATACATTTAGGCTGTGCGTATGATATTGTAATTTAAAGGAGTAATTTTAATTTTGCTAGTTGTTTATGTCACTACTATTGCCATTACATTCAGTGATATACGGGAATTACGATTTACGAGTAACATTAGTACAAAAAACATTACTAAGGATTCTGTATGGTCTGGTACGGGAGGAGGTCCATGGGGGGGGGGGGGTGACACCATGAGTTACCGCACTGGGTGACACCAACCCTAGTGACGCCACTGTTTCTATTTCCAATAAAATAGCAAAATATAAATTTCTACTACAAAATATTTATTCCTTGTTTCTTAGATTAAAAGATAATAGGAATAGTAATTGAGAAAAATACGTTAGATTTATAAAATAGACCAAATTAACTTTATGTCTACCAAATTTTTTTTTTTTTAATTTAAAAAAGTCAAAACAGTGATTTAGCCCTGCTCTACAAAACCATAACACTACATTAATATTTTGTCTTCTTATTTTGCAGATGAATACAAGAAGACCATTCTATTTGCTCGGATCTACAGTAGATGATATTAAAGGCTCAAAGCTGCCCCCATATAGGCAAGCTTTGATTATTTTATGCACCTCCACAGAGAGAAAAACATGACAATCCGCGATGCTCTGCGTCAATCTATTCGAGCCACAATAGTTATCTGGGATAAGGCCAATATTCCTACTCAGCAGGAACCTCGTGCCATGAAGAAGTTAGAGAATTTCTTTAACGAATGGACTTGCTTAAAGAAGCATGCTTCCAGAACAAGCCAGAGCCATAAAACCAAGGAGGCTGATTTTGTAGAGCGATTGGAAGATCTCTTTGACATCGCCCATGGAGACGCTGAGAAGCTGATCAAGAATCGTGAGGACTGGGAGTTCCTTCAACTGCAAAGACAAAAAGGTCGTCCTGGCTCAATCGGTGGTGTGGACACTGTACATCTTCACCGCACAAAAAATGCAGTCAAACGGTTGGAAGCTGAAGCAGAGAGAAAAAGAAAGTCAGAATCTTTGATGGAGGCGTCTACTAGTCAAGTTGTACTGGCTTCTTCCACATCTTCCATCAACACTGATGAAAGTGAGAATGAGGAGGAGGAGCCTAAAGGAGCTTGTGCTTTACCAAAATCTAAGAAAAAACGAGGCATGAAAAACATCATGACTATTCAGATGTCTGCTGCCCTGGATCGTACACAAATTTCCTCTAGAAAGGCAACATTTATCCTCGCAGAGGCAGCTAAAAGTTTTGGTTTGGACGCTTCAGATTACAACATAAACTAACATTCTATCCATCGCCTTCGAAATAAGAACCGAGCTCGTCATGCTAAAGAACTTAAGGAGCATTTCCATGGAGAATGTTCTATGACAGTCCACTGGGATGGCAAGATGATGGAGGACCTCACCTCGCACAAGCACATTGATCGTCTCCCAGTACTTGTGTCAGGACCTGGTGTTGAACAGCTGCTTGGTGTCCCCAAAATCCCAAATTCAACTGGAGAAGCACAAGCTGAAGCCGTCTTTAACTGCCTGAATGAATGGGGAATTACAGAGAGAGTAAAAGCAATTTGTTTCGATACAACACTTCAAACACGGGTCAATATAGTGGAGCCTGTGCTCTCATCGAAGCAAAATTGGGACATGATATTTTGTACTTGCCTTGTAGACACCATGTTTTAGATTTGTTGTTGGGAGCTGCATTTGAAGCAACATTGGGATCTACATCAACTGGTCCAGAGATATTGATCTTTAAGCGTTTTCGCGACAATTGGACTTCTGTTGATCAAAGCCAGTTCCAAACAGGTGAGACAGACACGATTACTAAAGAAGCAATTATCCAGTCTAAAACTGAACTAATTCAGTTTGCTAGATCCCAGGCACCTATGCTACGGATGACTATCAAGAACTTTTGGATCTGTCCATCATCTTTCTTGGAGGTGTCCCCAATAAAGGCATCAAGTTTCGTGCACCAGGTGCCATGCATCGAGCTCGCTGGATGTCCAAAGCGCTCTATTCTATCAAGATGTGGCTTTTTCGAAACCAGTTCAAGATGACTAAGACTGAAGAACGAGGAATTCGAGATCTTTCCCTTTTTTCTGTTCTCATCTATATGAAGGCTTGGACAACATCCTCACTCCCTATTGAAACCCCATTTAATGACTGGCTCCTTATGAGGTCATTGATTAATTATCCTAACAAAAAGATTTCTGATGCAACTAAAAAAAAGCTCTCTAACCACTTATGGTACCTGTCTGAAGAAGCAGTTGGTCTTGCTTTCTTTGATGAGCGAATTACTACAGATGTAAAGAAACGCATGGTAAAGGCATTAGAAGATGAGTCCACTGATAGACCACCCAAGCGTCCTCGGATTCCTGAATCGACCTTCTGCTCTGGTGAAGGACTACACCAACTTGTTACAAGAAATGCTAGAGAATTCTTTACTAAGCTGAATTTGCCAGAAGGATTTCTGAACAAGGCACCCAGCACTTGGACATCCAACTGTGAATATTTAAGGGCCAGAGCTATTGTTGCAGCTCTATCTGTTGTAAATGACCGGCAGAACGTGCAGTAGCTTTAGTTCAAGAGCTGAATAAGAAATTGACAGTGGGGGAAGAGCAGCTCCAGTTCCTGCTCCAAATTGTTGCAAAACACCGCCAGAGTCACCCAGTTCCATCAAAAACTGTTCTTCTCAAAAAATAACCATCAATGAGGTCGCACCTTAAAATACACCATATTGTATAATCATTGTATATTAAATAATGTTGTATAAGGAAATAATGCTAATTAAAGTAATTAAAGTATGTAAATAGCACTGGCATTTTGAATTTATCTCTATATAATAAACTAATGGTTTTTTTTTTGTAGCAATGCTTCATTGCTGATTGTATATAAAAAAAGAGCCAGGAAGGATTTTGGATAGGAGAAAAAGGATTGGGATAAAGAAGGATTGAGGACCAAAGGATGGATTACAACAACATCAAGGATAGGTTAGAAAAGGATCAATGATAAATAAGAAGGCCTATACTTATAAAAACGAATCAAACTAAAAAAAGAAGGAAGGAATTATGTGTATAATGAGCATAATCATATGTCAGGAGCTATTATGCCATGGTCACCATTTTTACTAGCCGGGGGCGACCCCTAAATATGAGCCAATTTGTGTCAAACTTTCAAGTTTTAGTTTTTATGCTAAATGGAACTATTTTAGGGGGCGCAGATAAAATAATTCAACATTTCAATTTTTGACTACCCAATAAGAGACACCCTAAATTTTATATATATATAAGATGTTCAAATCTTCATATTTCAACTTAAACTATGAATGCATTGATGATTATATATAAAGGGTGATCCAGAGAAATGGGACCCAAAAGAAATCCCTGTAACTCTTAAAGTATAAGTCCTTTTATAAAATCATACGCATCTTTCGAAAGAGGATAGTTACAAGTTTGTACAGGATTGTATAGGTTTTGACAATACAAGACAAGATAAGATACAAAACAAAATAAAAGTGTTAGTTAAAACTAACCCTTCAAGATGACTGCATGGACTGTGGAACAGCTGCGTTTCATAACTGAGCAATATTATGAGCATGGAAGAAGTGTAGTTTCAGCTCTTAGAAGGTGATTTTGACATTGAAAATTTGTCTTGAAAGATCTTTGAGCTGAAACTACACTTCTTCCATGCTCATAATATTGCTCAGTTATGAAACGCAGCTGTTCCACAGTCCATGCAGTCATCTTGAAGGGTTAGTTTTAACTAACACTTTTATTTTATTTTGTATCTTATCTTGTCTTGTATTGTCAAAACCTATACAATCCTGTACAAACTTGTAACTATCCTCTTTCGAATGATGCGTATGATTTTATAAAAGGACTTATACTTTAAGAGTTACAGGGGTTTCTTTTGGGGCCCATTTCTCTGGATCACCCTTTATTTATATATCTATATTATAATAAGAGAGCTGTCCGTCTGTCCGTCACACTCTCAGAAATTGTTAGAAAAAATTGTGAGAAAAAAATTCAGAAATTGTAAAAAAAAATTTAGAAATTGTATTACGGACGGCAATGTGAAGCTCAAGATTTTCATGACTGTGTTCTTTTCTGTAGTTTAGCAATGGGGGAAGGGTGGGGGTGGGGGTAATGGGGGATGGGTGGGGTAATGGGGATGGGTGGGGGTAATGGGGGAGGGGGTTAGCCCCCAAGTTGTATGAATGGGGGTGAGGAGGTTTTGGGAGATACCAGATTCAGAAATGTTGACACAATGTGAAGCTCAAAATTTTCACGGCTGGGTTCTTTTTTTGTAGTTTAGCCTGTCTAACCGTCAGCGAAGCGGCGGGAACTGTACTAGTATATAATTATAATAAAAGGACGTGTGTGTGTGTGTGTGCGTGTGTGTGTTCCAGCCATAACTCCAAAATGGAAGCAGTTACAAACATGAAACTTCACACACATATTGATTAGGTCCGCAGGTTGTGCACCTGGTGTTAATAAAGTAAATAATTAAAATTACTGTGCCCGAAGGCCCCAGCACCGCGATTAAACTACAGAAAAGAATGCAGTCGTTAAAATTTTGAGCTTCACATTGTGTCAAGATTTCTGAATCTTAAGATTTTCATGACTAATTATTTGGTCAATAAAACTATAGAAAAGACACAGTTATGAAAATCTTGAGCTTTACATTGCCGCCTGTAATAATCTATATAATATAATAAGAGAGCTGTCCGTCTGTCTGTCTGTCCGTCCGTCACACTTTCAGAAATTGTGAGAAAAAAATTCAGAAATTGTAAAAAAAATTCAGAAATTGTATTACGGGCGGAAATGTGAAGCTCAAGATTTTCATGACTGTGTTCTTTTCTGTAGTTTAGCAATGGGGGAAGGGTGGGGGTGGGGGTAATGGGGGATGGGTGGGGTAATGGGGAGGGGTGGGGGTAATGGGGGAGGGGTTAGCCCCCAAGTTGCAATGTGAAGCTCAAGATTTTCATGACTGTGTTCTTTTCTGTAGTTTAGCAATGGGGGAAGGGTGGGGGTGGGGGTAATGGTGGATGGGTGTGGTAATGGGGAGGGGTGGGGGTAATGGGGGAGGGGGTTAGCCCCCAAGTTGTATGAATGGGGGTGAGGTGGTTTTGGGAGATACCAGATTCAGAAATGTTGACACAATGTGAAGCTCAAAATTTTCACGGCTGGGTTCTTTTTTTGTAGTTTAGCCTGTCTAACCGTCAGCGAAGTGACGGGAACTGTACTAGTAATCTATAATAATAAAAGGACGCAGTTATAAACATGAAACTTCACGCACACACACACACACATATATATATATATATATATATATATATGAAAAATGAGGTAACCACCCGGGAATCGAACCCGGGATCTTCCGATTGCCTGTCAGATATGCTATCCACTTCACCATGGGCCTCGATTAATCAGAAGTCGTAATTCTCCTACATACGAGCAGAAACCAATGCCCTGAGGGGCCACCTTCGCATGCCGTACATATATATACACATTTTAACTGCAAAGAACACAGTATAATTAATGTAAAGAACGACGCTTGTGTAGAAGAACATTCCGCGCAAGAACTTTCCCTCCTCATCTTGTGCGGAACGTTCTTCTACACAAGCGTCGTTCTTTACATTAATTATACTGTGTTCTTTGCAGTAAAATGTGTATATATATGTACAGCATACGAAGGTGCCCCCTCAGGGCGTTGGTTTCAGCTCGTATGTAGGAGAATTACGATATATATATATATATATATATATATATATATATATATATTATATATATATATATATATATATATATATAACGGGTGTGCCATAAAAAAGGGGTACATTTTAAAAAGGCTATAAAATAAACATTTTTAATTTTAATAAAACTCCTACACAATAAAACATATGTATTTATCTATACGCAAACAAATTTTCAGAATAAAATATCAAATAATTCAAAATCTATCAACATTTAAAGAAAGAGTATGATTTTTCTACTTAACATGCAAAAATTATATATTGAACCTTTTATAATTTTTTATAAAAATAATTTTTAATGTAAAATTTACCTGAAATTATTAAAAAATTGTTCGAAGTGCTTTCCTTCCATTTCAATAACTTTTTTTATTCTTGGCCGGAATACATCTATGGCTCGATTTACTCGTTCCTGTGGAAGCTCTTCCCATTTTTGAATGATGTTTGTTTGTTTTTGTTTGTTTTTTCTGTTTAAGGTGCTTCAACCCTGCTGGATTATTGACACCATTTTTTTTTTTTGAATGATGATCTCGCGTAAATGAGCGATATCTTTTATTCTAGTCTTGTAGACTCGCTCTGCTAAGTTCTCTTATATTCCGGCCAAGAATAAAAAAGTTATTGAAATGGAAGGAAAGCAAAGCATTTCGAACAATTTTTTTAATAATTTCATGTAAATTTTACGTTAAAAATTATTTTTATAAAAAATTATTGAAAAGATTTAATAATTTTTGCATGTTAAGTAGAAAAATCATACTCTTTCGTTAAGTGTTGATAAAATTTGAATTATTTGATATTTTAGTATGAAAACTTGTTTGCATATAGATAAATACATGTGTAGAAGTTTTATTAAAATTAAATGAAAAATGTTGATTTTATGGCCTTTTTAAAATGTACTCTTTTTTTATGGCACACCCGTTATATATATATATATATATATATATATGCCCGGTTAGGTTAATTGAATGCCCGGTTAGGTTAATTGAATGCCCGGTTAGGTCAACTGAATGCCCGATCAGGTTAATTAAATGCCGGTTAGGTCAACTGAATGCCCGATTAGATTAATTGGAACAAGTAAAGATAATCCCTCCCAGGTCACACTAGTAAAGTAAATCTCTCCCAAAAATGACCAAGTAAAGTAAAGTGAAGCAGTCTGACATATTTCTGTTGGGAGGGATTATCTTTACTTGATCCGATTAATTGAATACCCGGGTAGGTTAATTGAATGCCCGGTTAGGTTAATTGTACGCCCTTGACGATTGGTTAGGCTAAGTCGTGATATTTTCATTAAAGCTAACGAATATATCACGACTTAACCTAACCAATCGTCAAGGGCGTAAGTAGTATAGCCGCAAAAGGGGAGAGTGCAGGAATGTTGCAGTTATTATGTAATGTTGCAAGGGGGTGGGGGTTGTTGCAAAGGGGGAAGGGGGTTGTTGCAAAGGGGTTGTTGCAAGGGGTTGTTGCAAAGGGGGGTGGGGGAAAGGGGTGGGGGAAAACTTGGAGGCGGCGTTATCCCCCAAGAGAAAGGAGGAGGAGGAGAGAAAGGAGGAGAGGTGTTCACCTGGCAGGAGCCAAGTGCACACTAAGACTTCCAGCCGGGCTGGCGTTGTTTTATAGGCTCCGAATCAGCCAGAATCAGCCAGTTGGCTGAGCCAAGGGGGAGAGGCGCCTGAAGGAGAGAGAGAGAGAGACAGCTGAAGGAGAGAGAGCTGAAGAAGAGAGAGATGCCTGTAGGAGGGAGAGACGCCTGAAGAAGAGAGAGAGAGACGCCTGTAGGAGGGAGAGACGCCTGAAGGAGAGAGGATAGGTACACATGCAGGAGTACACATGCTGGAGGTACACACATACGTATACATGCAGGAGTACACATGCAGTAGGTACACATGCTGGAGGTACACACATACGCACACATGCAGGAGTACACATGCAGTACACATGCTGGAGGCAAACATGCAGGAGAGAGAGAGAGACGCCTGAAGGAGGAAGATACATGCAGGAGGGAGAGAGACACCTGAAGGACAGAGTGGAGTTCTCCCCCAATTTATTTTCGTTTCCCTAACCTAAGAGGCCACTATGGGGTTACCAAAGGGCCAGAAATAGAAGGAGCAGAGCTCCTTACTCGGCCGGAGCCGAGGGGGAATGGTTCTTCACCAGCTTCGCGATCTTTTATAATCCTCTATTCTGGCTGAGTTGCCAGATAGCGCAAGGTAATCCAGATAGCGCCATGTGTCCCATTAATCGTGTAACACATATATGACGATAGTTATTCCAATTAAATTCTGCTTAAATACACCTTTATTAATTGCATACCTTTCCAGTTTTTTTTTTTTGCAATGATCGGATTGCTAGATATATATTATTATGCTATATATATATATATATATATATTATTTATTTTATAACATTTAATTTTAGTTTAGAAGCAAATTTAACATTAACTCCATTGAACTTAAAGAAACAAATAACATAGTTTACCTTCGAAAACGCCATAATAGAAAACAATTAATTTTATGGGTAACTATTTCGACATAAGTTTACTATAATTATATCAGTCTTTTAAATATCTTCTGATATATATTATATATAAAATACCACAATATATATTTATAATTATTCAGTAACACATTAGAAAGATTTACGCAATAATAGAATTAACAAAGTTACCCAATAAATAATTCGTTAGACAGAAACGAATGTTTATAAGGGATACCCAGCTTCATTAAACTTGAAGATGAACGAAACAAATAACATAGTTATCCATAATTCAGCCCTCACGAATAACGAAACGAAATGATCATTTACGATACAATTCGAAATACGATAATTTACGATACAATTCCACCAAACGAGATGAAAACTTATGAAACATATAGCCTCATTCCTGCGACGAAAAAAATGAAAAATGACGTAAAATAAAGAAATTATTCATTTGGATTTGCCCAAGCCACTATAGCGGGGTCTGTTCTTTTAAACATCTTATTTCTGCTTATTAAATAACTTTTTAGACACTTGATTTTTATTATAAATATTTAAGTCACGAATAACAGTGGGAAAAACGTCCGGAAAAGAAAATTATGAAACATCTCCTTCCAGACCACTCTGA
>JAJOZX010008076.1:0-5000 GCA_023014485.1 Bathynomus jamesi | reverse complement strand
CATCAGTGAATAATCAACCATGGACCTGTACGTCTCCCCAGACTTGTATGAAGAACGTGATACTGCAGCATTAACCACAATTAGTCTTTTCAATGCGGCTGATTGTGGCGAACTATTTTCGACGCAAACCGTAGAAGATATTTGCAGTGACGCTCCTTACAATCCGACGCAAGGGACTACCATAGAAATGTAAGTGTCCATAATTCGATTTTATATATATACGGAGAGTTGTAGTATTTCGTCAAATAGATACTAGTCAAAAATGTCAATCAATGTTATTTCCCCATCATGCTAAAATCGAAATTGGTAATCGAACCAAAGATATCTTCACATAATGGAGATCTGTCTGTCTGTCTCTGTATATGTTTTCCTTTAAGGTCCGATGAGGATTTGACACGAGTTATACAATCTTTTGAAGGGAATACGGATGATATACTGATCAGTCAGCAGTGTCACACATCCTCCACCATGGACCTGTACGTCTCCCCAGACTTGTATGAAGAACGTGATACTGCAGCATTAACCACAATTAGTCTTTTCAATGCGGCTGATTGTGGCGAACTATTTTCGACGCAAACCGTAGAAGATATTTGCAGTGACGCTCCTTACAATCCGACGCAAGGGACTACCATAGAAATGTAAGTGTCCATAATTCGATTTTATATATATACGGAGAGTTGTAGTATTTCGTCAAATAGATACTAGTCAAAAATGTCAATCAATGTTATTTCCCCATTATGCTAAAATCGAAATTTTTATGGCGTTCACTCCTCGAACCAAAGATATCTTCACATAATGGGGATCTGTCTGTCTGTATACTCTGTATATGTTTTCCTTTAAGGTCCGATGAGGATTTGACACGAGTTATACAATCTTTTGAAGGGAATACGGATGATATACTAATCAGTCAACAATGTCAAATAATGTAAGTGTTTTTCGATCTTTTTGGGATAAGAAGACGCAATATATTTTCATAAATTTATTAAATGAAAGAAATCAGTACAATAAACGAATATACAAATATACGAACAAAAACATTATAATATACAACGAGTACGTACAATTGGAAAACGGTTTTTTATCTGTCTGCATACCATTTCATCGTTTCGGTGAGTGTGACACGGGTCAAATAAATTTAAAAAATTTATAAATTCTTTATCATTTGACATATGCATGAGAAATGAGACACAGTACATTCCGCAAACATTAGTAAAATATCCCTGCATACGAAATGGGTTCCATACAACTTCGGGAATATGTAACTGAGCGAGAAATTTTACAATAATAGGGTCACTCCAGGGTTGAGTACCGAGTGAATCAAAATAGTACAGGCGCTGTCTATTTTTAAAATAGACAGCGATCCAGTGAATCCCTTCATTACCGATGATGTCTGTGTTCACAATAAGACTACCGCATTCTCGCGTACTTGGCAAACTCAATGTTTCATTCTTCGCAAACACGCCGATAAATTTGGAACGTGTGACTCGCTCCATTACTTTCTGAAGTGTATTAGCATCCATTTTAAAAGTCAGTGATAACGCTTCTAAATCTATCTACTTCTATTAGGGCTTGCGATTCGAGATATACTAGTACACTAATAGGAGCGTCTATAGGCTTGGCGAATTCCAGCCGCACTGAGATGTTACCGCTCTGCTGTGGTGTTAAATGGGTATTTACGCTAGCAGATAAGTCAGGTGTAATGTCAAACGGATAAAGGTTAAATTGATCAATGAATTCTTCCTGCGTTACCCCATTACCAAGCTCATCACAATCACCTGCAATATGGGTCAGATTACTATAGGCTCTGGCACAAAGAGGTAACACAGCGTCTGATGAATAGTCCGTACCCATTGTTCCACCCAAAGCAGTGCCATTAACGTATAGAGTTATATTTTTAAGTCCGAAATTCTCGAATTTAAAGGCACTCTTTTTATATTTTCCATTCACCGAAGCGTGGTCCTGCATGCCGATTAATATCCTTTTAGGAAGATTTCCCAGGGCAATGTTTTCTATCTGCTTCGATGCCAACCCTGCAGGAACCGTATATAGTTTGATCTGCACTCTGTTAATAGGATATTTCACTGTAGCGTTTAGTAAATTTTTCTCAATTTCTAGTTGTTTTGGTGAACTTAATTTCACTCGCCGTACGCGGAGGTATGTGTCCATAATGTGAACCACAACGGACTTTGCACCCTCTTCTTGATTCGCATCCAGATTTAAGCAGATCTCAGGACTCGTGCGGGTGAGCTTTATTTTCATATCCACCCCGTTCACAAGCAACTTCTCCTGGAAAGTGAAATCTGTGTGCAACCGTCCAAAACACTCGTATATTTTCTTTTTAGAATTTTTAAATTTGTCCTTTATACTATTTTCATCTTTAGTTTGATAATATCCCTCCGCACTTAAAAAGGTAGCCTTCGCTTCTTTGGAAAAGTTGAGGACATTTTCCAAATAGGCTCGTAGATGATAGTACCCCGTGCCTGCCGATATGTTGGTCTGATTTAAATATACGTCACACTGGTTGAATATGGCGTGCAGAAAGTTTGTTTCAGGGTATACAGCATATTTGTCATCGCAGGCCGTTCCATCAGAATGGGCTATACGTAGCTTAGCGTACATGTGCACACAGCTTGGATCAAAAAAGTAAGGACCTGAGCTGGGTATCACGAATTCTATAGGTGCACTCGGGGAACTAATTGTGTTTAAAGGGTTAATTGTAATAAAGTCACTGTGCTCAATAGAAACTTGGGTTGGCGGGAGCTCAAAAAAGGACAGCTCCGACTTACAGCATTGTGAACTACATGGGTGGATGAAGCGTGCCATGGCGAAATAGTGACTCCTCTCTCGACAAGTGGTAAACAAACTATGATTCATGAGATCAATATCCTTAGCTTATATCAGTCAAAAAAGTGGTCAACCATAGGTTTCATTCGCTTACAGCATTTCTTTTTTGATAGCCTTTTACGTTTAATACCACGTGACCCCTTCTTCTTCTTCCGGGGAGCCCTCTTCTTCTTCCCGCCACCACGCATTTTTCTCTTTGCATCTTTGATGATTTCGTTCCGTGTACGCTTTAAATGTTTTTTTAGGGCTTCTTTAGGTTTAGCCCCGGCCAATATGTCTTCTGCAGTGTTAAGGCCTGATTGTAGCGCTTTCCTTCCAAGGTATCTGGCACCCCTCTTCAGCAAAGGAACAGCCGTACGTAGTATGGATGAAAAAATGGATCCAAGTCCACTACCGCGCTGGTATCGCATCCCTCGATAGACGGTGAAAGGCTTTCTATCCATTATAACTCAGTGCGTCGAAAGTGTAGCTTCACTGTTAAGCTCCCGTTACCGAATGGGAAGTTTTCGCCCTCAATCGTTCTTATATATATTGTGATATTGGTTATTAAATTAGTTGCGACATTCACATAATGGGGTCTGTCATATGTAATACTCAAACTCCTTCCTCTATGGTTGGGGATGTGAGCAATGCGCAGCAGGCGTGCCTGGGTATCCCCAACAAACTGGTGCTCCACTATATTACTGTAAATATAGCACATGTCTGGGGACCTTTCAGCCAATTTCTCCATCTTCAATTGATACATTAATCTGGACAAGTTATACTGTGTCTCGTGAAATGTGTCTCTTTGGAAGGCTGCGCTATATCGGCCGTTGGTTAGAATTTTGAACTTTCTATGTTCTTTAAGACATCTGTTAGTCTTTGATTTTAGGATTAGTGTATGTGCAGGGTTGTTTACGATTTCATATACTAAATCATTCGTAAGGTTTGAGTTTCTTAAACTTACGTTTAAGCCTCTCACAACATCCTCGGCCGAACCATATTGACCCGGCCCTAGTCTTACTTCTGTACTGTAATACCGTGCAATCTTAGTCCAAGCGATGCGCATAGTTTCATCCATAGCTACCCCAGCTTTTTCACACTCGTCAATGTCTCTAAGAATCGTAAAAACGGTTTCTTCATGTTCAATATTTAAAAAGACGGTGTCCAGCTGAATTTCGCATATCCCCACCTCATACGAATCACGACCCAATTCAATGTGCCCATGGAGTTCTGTTACAAAGTTGGCTAGCGTGTTGTTAGGGTGTACAGACAGGGACGAGGAGGACGGGAGTGTGACGTAGAAATGGTTAGGAGCCATGTTGCATACTATTTAAGCTTCATTATTGCATCAGCTTTTATATAGGTGTTGAAGCTTTCTGGGTACCCTAGCCATTTCACCAGGTACATTTTTCTCCTTCCTGAACCTTTGCTTCCTAAAATTTTCTCAATTTTAAACACATTTTTTTCTAAATTAAACGCAACTTTCTGCAATTCCTCGCGGTAAAAGCCTCCTGAGATTTCTTCCCCATTCAAATCTTCAATGTAATACATCATTATCACACCTTTAGGTCTCACAGCCCTAACTTTAAAAATCTCGCGTGTCCATCCTTGCTCAAAACCCTTTGCGAATTTATTCCCCGAACGCGACAGCCTTACATAATCATTGATTTTGAAGCGCACAGAGTGTGGTGGTGGTGGTGGTGGTGTGGTCCATCTCTTCTCGGGAGCGTACCTCTTTCTAAAACTTCGTTAGGTGTTGCCCCAATCGTGCGATGGTGTGAGCGGTTGTAGGATGATGCCAATGGTTCCAGAATGTCTAGAAATCTGTATGTGTTTTTATGTGTAAAATAACGGTGCATGCGTTCCTTTATGGTGCGCTGAACTCTTTCAGCTAAAGAAGCCTTATGTATAGAATTGGTTGTGTAATAGCTGATATTAAACTCTGTCAACATATTCTGAAAAGCACGGCCTATAAACTCCTTCCCCATATCCGTACAAAAATAGCCAGGAACCCTGTTTTCTTTTAACATTAGCGTTTTGGTGGCTTTAGCAACTGTTTCAGGTGATTTATTTTTCAGAGGAACTAGCCACAGATATCTAGAGAATACGTCTATTATGAATAGAATGTAGCGGTAACCATCGTTATACACAGAATATCTTTGCATGTCTGTTAA